>MJUT01057221.1:59965-71718 GCA_002080005.1 Gigantidas platifrons
ACCACTATATACAAGACACAAGACGAAGAAAAACAAATCAAAAACACAACACAATATGTGTTAGATACCACTATATACAAGACACAAGACGAAGACAAACAAAACAAAAACACAACATAATATGTGTTAGATACCACTATATACAAGACACAAGACGAAGACAAACAAATCAAAAACACAACATAATATGTGTTAGATACCACTATATACAAGACACAAGACGAAGACAAACAAATCAAAAACACAACATAATATGTGTTAGATACCACTATATACAAGACACAAGACGAAGACAAACAAATCAAAAACACAACATAATATGTGTTAGATACCACTATATACAAGACACAAGACGAAGACAAACAAATCAAAAACACAACATAATATGTGTTAGATACCACTATGCGCAACACACACAAATAAGATTTAAAAAGGCCTACTGTCCTCCTACAAACAATTGGAGGTAAAGAAGAACCGAACATCGTTTTTCATACGGAAATCGTAACGGACATCATCTTAAAATGGACACAGATATCTTCAAATTATTTGAATTGTTATTGCAATCCCTGTTACTATGTCAAAATTAAAAAAAAATTGTATATCATATCATATCATGTTGGTTTGTAAGCATGTAAAATATAATACATTTTTTTGGGAAAAATGTCAAATATGAATATGCTGTTTTATATGCATACAAGATGTAATTATGTTATTAAATAAACCCAAATAGCATAATGCTGTTTTTTAAAGCATGTAAATTGTCATGTTTTTCTTGTAAAAATGTAAATATAATTATGTTATTTTGTAAGCATGTAAATAATAACAGTGTTTCTATAAGAGGTAAAACATAATAACGTTGTTTTGTAAGCCTTTAAAATATAATTATGCTCTTTTGTAAATTATAACCGTGTTTCTATTAGCACGTAAAACATAATAATATTGTTTTGTAAACATTTATATAATACTGTTGCCTTGAAGGCATTTTTAGTATAATTTTGTTGTTTTGAAATCATTTAAAATATAATTTTGTTGTTTTGAAATCAATTAAAATATAATTTTGTTGTTTTGTAAGCATGTAACTTATAACAGTGTTTCAAATAATCATGTAAAATATAGTACTGTTGTTTTGTAAACATTTATAATATAATATTGTTATAATGTAAACATATACAATGTACTGCTTGTTTGTAAGCATGTCAAATATAATTTCCCTTTGGCCGTTGCGTTGTCTGTCCTTCTTTGATTTTCCGTTTCTGGTTCTTCACACTTTCCTTACACCATTTTGCCCTTTCCTCATTTGATTCACAAATTATACTTTTTGATATATTTTACAATAAGAGTTATCTCCCTTACAGCGAGTAAAATTGCAGAGCAAGAGAAAGGACAATAATTCGAGTACAATTTTCTTAGATATTTGAGGTGCAATTTTACCTCAATGCATTGCCCCTTTGTTCGTAGTAGTTTAAAATGATACTTTCTCATTGTTTATACTAGCTTTCTGACAATGTGCATGCTAGCGCATGTTCAATTCACCATATGCCTTCTCCTTTTGTACGTACAAGTGCGTATTTAATTAAATGTCATTTCCCGCTGCTTGCACAAGCACGTGTTTAATTGCATGCCCTTTCCCTTCTCTAGCACAAGCGCGTGTTTAATTACATATCATTTCCCTTCTCTTGCACAAGCGCGTGTTTCATTGCATGCCCTTTCCCTTCTCTTGTACAAGTGCCTGTTTAATTACATGCCCTTTCCCCTCGCGGCAGCCTGTTTAATTACATGCCTTCTCCTTCTCTTGTACAAGCGTCTTTAATTACATATTTTTTCTCTTCTCTTGCACAAACGCGTGTTTAATTGCATGCCCTATCTCTTCGCTTGTACAGGTGCCTGTTTAATTACATGCCCTTTCCTTTCTCCTGTACAGGTGCCTGTTTAATTACATGCCCTTTCCCCTCTTGTACAGGTGCCTGTTTAATTACATACCCTTTCCCTTCTCTTGTACATGTGCCTGTTTAATTGCATACCTTTCCCTTCGCTTGTACAGGTGCGTGTTTAATTACATGCACTTTCCTTTCGCATGTTCAAGCGTAGATTTAACGTGACTCTTTCCTTCTTTGCTTCACACCTCAGTTCATGTGACAAGTTAATGATAAAGAGTACATGTGACCTACTTATCTCTGGAAAGGTGACGTTAGGAATATTTTGTAATTAATTAAATGTCATTTCCCGAGGCATGTACAAGCGCGCGCTTAATTGCATGCCCTTTCCCTTTTCTTGCACAAGCCCGTGTTTAATTACATGCCCTTTCCGTTCTCTTGCACAAGCGCGTGTTTAATTGCATGCCCTTTCGCTTCTCTTGTACAAACACGTGTTTAATTGCATGTCCTATCTCTTCGCTGGTACAGGTGCCTGTTTAATTACATGTCCTTTCCATTCTCTTGTACAGGTGCCTGTTTAATTACATGCCCGTTCCCTTCTCTTGTACATGTGCCTGTTTAATTGCATGCACTTTCCCTTCTCTTGTAGAGGTGCCTGTTTAAATACATGCCTTCTCCTTCTCTTGTACAAGCGGGTGCTTAATTACATGCCCTTTCTCTTCGCTTGTACAGGTGCCTGTTTAATTACATACCCCTCCTCGTCGCTTGTACAGGTGCCTGTTTAATTACATACTCTTTCTCTTCGCTTGTACATGTGCCTGTTTAATTACATGGCCTTTCCCTTCTCTTGTACAGGTACCTGTTTAATTACATGCCCTTTCCATTCTCTTGTACAGGTGTCTGTTTAATTACATGCCCTTTCCCTTCTCTTGTACAGGTGCCTGTTTAATTACACGCCTTCTCCTTCTCTTGTACAAGCGGGTGCTTAATTACATATCCTTTTCTTCGCTTGTGCAGGTGCCTGTTTAATTGCATACCCTTTCTATTCGCTTGTACAGATGCCTGTTTAATTACATGCCCTTTCCCTTCTCTTGTATAGGTGCCTGTTTAATTACATGCTCTTTCCCTTCTCTTGTACAGGTGCCTGTTTAATTACATGCCTTCTTCTTCTCTTGTACAAGCGGATGCTTAATTACATGCCCTTTACCTTCTCTTGTGCATATGCCTGTTTAATTACATGCCCTTTCTCTTCGCTTGTACATGTGGCTGTTTAATTACATGACATTTCCCTTCTCTTGTACAGGTGCCTGTTTAATTACATGCCCTTTCCCCCGCTTGTACATGTGCCTGTTTAATTACATGCCCTTTCTTTTCTCTTGTACAGGTACCTGTTTAATTACATGCCCTTTCCCTTCTCTTGTACAGGTGCCTGTTTATTTACATGCCCTTTCCCTTTTCTTGTACAGGTGACTGTTTAATTACATACCCTTTCCCTCGCTTGTACAGGTGCCTGTTTAATTACATGGCCTTTCCCTTCGCTTGTACAGGTGCCTGTTTAATTACATGCCCTTTCCTTTCTCTTGTACATGTGCCTGTTTAATTACATGCACTTTCCCTTCTCTTGTAGAGGTGCCTGTTTAAATACATGCCTTCTCCTTCTCTTGTACAAGCGGGTGTTTAATTACATACTCTTTCTCTTCGCTTGTACAGGTGCCTGTTTAATTGCATACCCTTTCTCTTCGCTTGTACATGTGCCTGTTTAATTACATGCTCTTTCCCTTCTCTTGTACAGGTGCCTGTTTAATTACATGCCTTCTCCTTCTCTTGTACAAGCGGATGCTTAATTACATGCCCTTTACCTTCTCTTGTACAGATGCCTATTTAATTACATGCCCTTTCTCTTCGCTTGTACATGTGCCTGTTTAATTACATGACATTTCCCTTCTCTTGTACAGGTGCCTGTTTAATTACATGCCCTTTCCCTCGCTTGTACATGTGCCTGTTTAATTACATGCCCTTTCCTTTCTCTTGTACAGGTGCCTGTTTAATTACATGCCCTTTCCCTTCTCTTGTACAGGTGCATGTTTATTTACATGCCCTTTCCCTTTTCTTGTACAGGTGCCTGTTTAATTACATGGCCTTTCCCTTCGCTTGTACAGGTGCCTGTTTAATTACATGGCCTTTCCCTTCGCTTGTACAGGTGCCTGTTTAATTACATGCCCTATCTCTTCGCTTGTACAGGTGCCTGTTTAATTACATGCCCTTTCCCTCGCTTGTACATGTGCCTGTTTAATTACATGCCCTTTCCCTTATCTTGTACAGGTGCCTGTTTATTTACATGCCCTTTCCCTTTTCTTGTACAGGTGCCTGTTTAATTACATGGTCTTTCCCTCGATTGTACATGTGCCTGTTTAATTACATGCCCTTTCCCTTATCTTGTACAGGTGCCTGTTTATTTACATGCCCTTTCCCTTCTCTTGTACATGTGCGTGTTTAATTACATGCCCTTTCCCTTTGCTTGTACAGGTGCGTGTTTATTTACATGCCCTTTCCCTTTTCTTGTACAGGTGCCTGTTTAATTACATGGTATTTCCCTTCGCTTGTACAGGTGCGTGTTTAATTACATGCACTTTCCTTTCGCCTGTTCAAGCGTAGATTTAACGTGGCTCTTTCCTCCTTTACTTCACACCTCAGTTCATGTGACAAGTTAATGATAAAAAGTACATGTGACCTACTTACCTCCGTAATGTTGACGTTGGGAATATTGTAGTGTTAGGCACTTCCTCCTCATCTTGTGAACAAACAGAGGACATGAAAATTACGTAAATAATTAAATGTGATATTAACATTTCCATTGTTATAGAATTACTCCAGTATTTAATATGCTCTTACTCAAATCACATGGCTGACATTAACACTGGTTACTTTAAATAGGAGAACATCTGTGTCTATTTGGGGTCGATCGTACCAAAAATCTGTCAAACGTCAACTCAAAGGTTGACAGGATTAATAAATACAAATATTCCAATATATATACCACTACATCACCTCGGCATCTGCTTTTAAAACACAGAAAAATTAATAATTAGCCACACCGATAAAATATGATGCGATTCATTGAAAGTCAACGTGATGTGAAGTTCTTGTCATAATTCGACCTGCATGAAGAGTTGTTTTTCCCTACTTGAGGTTATTAATTTGTACTTAGATAGACAGGGTTAGCGTCCATCTTGAACTGATATATCTAGATTTATAGTTTATATCTACATACAACAGAGAAGAAATATCGTCACTCACTACCACCTGAACGTTCCTTCATCTTTATGTTTTATAAACAGTATTAAAATATACTCTTAGCGATAGCAATGTATAAATATATAAATACATTTGGCTCCTAAATACGAAAACAAAAACATACGTATGTATGTTTGTATACAAAATAAGAGCTGTAACAAAATCATTGATTATTTTTTTTATGTATGAAGGAGTATCTCTAACATTAACTTAAGTTGGATTCATTTATGGTGTTTAACGCCACTTTCAACAATATTTCAGTTATATCGTGGTGGTCAGTCTTTTTTGGTGGAAGAAACCGGTGTACCAGTTTCTCTGCAATGTCAATTTTTGATTGCAACTTCGATGTTTTTTAACTATTAAGTATGTATTCTGAAAAAAATTGTAATCATTCGATACAACCCATGAGATCCAAAAACCTAAAATCTTATATGTATGTGATACAAGATGTACACTAGTTGGTTCTAGTTTCTCGACGTCATCAGCTTGAAATGCGGGAAAATCCTTAATGACGACATCGTTAATAAATACAAAATCCCATTGACGAATACTTAAATGTTAGAGATTACCGAAAGGGCAATCAAAAATGGACAATCCGGAGAACTGGTAGCATAGGGTACACAAAGAATACCGAAGGGGCAATAAAGAATGGACAATCCAGAGAAACTGGCAACATAGGGTACACAAGAAATAGACAAGCAAAGCACAAACACAACACAATATGTGTTGAACATCACTAAACGCAAGCAAACACAAATAACGTAAATAAGACATGATCCCTTCTACAAACAAATTGGAGGTAAAAACGAACCGAATATTGCCTTTATGCGGAAATCGCAACGGACACCACGATACTGAACTCAGAACAAAATAGGACGACACAAAAAACTAAAAAGATTAGCAACACGGACCCCACCAAAAAAAACCGGGATGAAATCAGGAGAGGGGTAAGCAGTTCTTGCTTCTTATAAGACGAATTTGATGATACCAAAGGGGGTAATCAGAATCCGTAGCATAACGTCCATTCATATTTCAAGGAACTGTACAATTAACAATAACACATCACAAATGTCCTTGCACGAAAACCAAGAGCATTCTTCTTGTATTCTGACAGTGACAACGATTGATGAATGACATGTTTCAATGACTGTTGTCACTTGATGTAGGAAACATAATCTGTGTTCAGTTCGTTTGTACCTCAGTTATTTACGTCATTTTGGATTTGCTTGCGTATAGTGATTTCCAAAACATATTGTGGTTTTGCTTTGTTTGTCTTCGTCTTTTGTACCCTATGTTGCCAGTTTCTCTGGATTGTCCATTTTTAATTGCGCCTTCGGTATTCTCTAACGTTTGTTTACTCATAGCTATTTTGAATGTTAAACCATTATTTGTTAAAAAAAAAATATCAACGAAACCTACAAGTATGTCATATACAAATGTAAGATAAACTAATTATATGTATAAATGTGTTGTGTCATGTCTCGTAGTGATATTGTTTACATAATTGACTTGACATTATACCAACATGTTATGTATGTAATGGGTAGGTAAAACATAAACAACTGTACCGCACAGGACGTTCATGGATGTGCCATGTTTTTTTAATGCCACGCCTACTTCAAACATTTCTATTGCACTGTGTTAAAAGTACAATGTACTATCTAATATATTAAATAATCTATTACCTGTACAATTATATCCACATGTACACCTTGGTGCCACTATTTACCTGTACAATTCTATCCACATGTACACCTTGGTGCCACCATTTACCTGTACAATTCTACTCACATGTACAACTTGGCGCCACCATTTACCTGTACAATTCCATTTAAAGGTATATTTTATGCCACATTTTATAGTAGAGAAAGACATAAAGTCATAGTAAAGACAATACCTCATATGGTTTCCTTCCAGTGTACATTTTTTCGATTCAAATATAAAATGGACTTTCAAACATGTGAAAATACTTCAGAATATTCCAAGGAATTGCATTAAATAATTAAGTACAATCTTTATTATTTCCATTGCTCTTTTAGAAGCGGAAGACATCCGGATGCTTTTGCTTATAGTCAAAATGGCGGACAAACTTCAGGTTTCCTGCTACGACAGAAGAAATTGTTTTTTCGTGATATTTAAATATTTCTTCATTTTATTTTTTTTACTACATTTCTACTGAGAGAATTGAAAACGAAATGTATCATGCTTTCTGATGACATGTTGTTCTATATCAATGTTATTTTGTATTACGTACACAATTAAAAGAGGGGCCCGGGTGGCTCAATGAGTTAGGTAGTATACCAGTTGCTGCCCGTGGTCGGTGGTTCTCTCCGGGTGCTCCAGTCTCTTCCACCACTAAAACTGGTAACCATGATATTGCTGAAAGTGGCGTTAAGCACCCGAAAATCAATCAATCAATCACAGTTATAAATCTTTAAAAATATTTAGTAAATTTATAATTTATTTGAGAGTATAAATCATATCTTTTATAGATTGAGAATAAAGGCCTGCTACATGAATATATTATTTTTGTAATTAAAGATATATATTTTACTATGTAGAACAGATTGGTTTATTTCAACACACATATTATTCTTGTGTATTTCGTCCTTTACGACAATATATCTTTTACTTTTTTTGTGTTGTCCTATTATGTGTCTACGTTCTGAGTTCCGTGCTGTGATGTCCGTTTCGATTTCCACATAACAAAGAATGATGTTCGGTTCGTACGTTACCTCCAGTTGTTTGTAGAATGACTCGTGTCTTGTTTACGTTATTTGTGTGGTTTTTTTTGTGTATAGTGGTGTCCAACACATATTGTGTTGTGTTTTTGTCTTGTTTGGCTTCGTCTTGTGTACCATATGTTCCAGTTTCTCTGTATTGTCCATTTTTGATTGTCCCTTCGGTATTCTCTAACGTTGATAAACTATTTTATATATTACTTCACATATGCGAAATGCTTCCCACTTATTATCACATATGATTCACATTTCTGCTTCTTCAATCACACAAGATTCACATACATTAATTTTCCAGCCAAGTACCTATCTTGCGTTTCTGGTTCTGTCATTGTCAAATATTTTCTTGGAGTTATCGCGCTTCGAAGTCTCTCTAGTTTTTATAGGATTTGTTGAGGAAGAATTACGAAGTTTCAAATGAAAAATGTGAATTCAATATTCTACGAATTTTTTTTTTTTTAATTTTGATTATACTTTAATGAAACTAATAATAATTGAATAAAACTATCCGTCAGACATCGAGTATAGGGTAGGGTTATGATCTTTAACGTCACTTTCAACAATATTTCAGCTATATCGTGGATGTCTCATGCATAGATTATTTAGTCAATATTGGCTAACCTATTTTAAGTTATTTCTTTACTTACCCCAAAAGACTTTTGAATAATTTGGCTGTTTGATCTTTGGTCTGTGAGCGCACCTGGGGTAGATTATTCTAGAAGCGCGTAGTGCGCCACTAAATTATGATTATCTGATGAATCAAGCTACACCGAAATAAAATATTATCAGTTGGTTAAATAGTATTTTAGTGGAGGTCACCCCTTATGCATGCAGAAGTCTGTAGACTAAATGTTTGTTTTGAACGGATAATCGGTGAGGATTTGATTTGATTTGATTTTTGGTGTTTAACGCCACTTGGAGCAATATTTTAGCTATATCATGGCGACCAGTTTTAGTGGCGGAAGAAGCCGGAGTACCAGGAGAGAACCACCGATCATGGGCAAGCAAATGGTATAAACTTTATCACTTGCTGTTGCGAGTCGAGTGCACTCTTTTTGTAATTTACAAAGCCGGGCGCGAACCCACGCCGTATTGGTGATAGGCTTGTATGAGTTGTTAGGTAATCTAACTACTTAACTCATTGAACTACCCGTGCCCTATAACATAAAGGAGAAAAAAAAATAAAAGATTGAATACTATTTTATTAAGGTAGGAACAAAATATGTAAGAAAATACATACATTTTACATACATCCAAGGCAAATTAAATAATGAATAAAAACGGAAAAAAAAGATATAAAGTATGAAAATGCGCATCTTGTAGGTATACAGATCATTGAGTACTATTAGATCCATGTTGTATAATCAACCACTACTTGTTAAATGCGTCATCATTTTATGTATTAATATTAGATTAAAACATAAAAGATATTGAAACATCTGATAGTCTTATCTATTTGTTAAGGTGTTGAAGACATATATTTAAGGATTGATCGCAATTTTTGTTTGGTTCATGAAGAAATTACCTCAATCAGGTTGTAGACACCGGGTAACTCACGTAGCGGATTACGCAAGGGTGTGTACAACCTGATTGAGGTTATTTAGAATGAACCGAACATATAATTTCGATCAATCCTTATAAATTACTTTTATTGTTATGATATTGAAAAATATATTCATTTATTTTTTGAAAATAAGACAAATAATCGGAAATAAATTTAAATAACCCCAAAGGTGCCTCATTTAAAGAAAATCACCCGATGACAACGGCACGCGACGCCTTGAGAACGACGTTTATTTTTATATTCCGTACATTGACAATTCTAATATGACGTCCTTCAAACGCTTTGGGTCCAAACCTGTGGTAAAATATGCGTATAGCAACGTCATAATTTGTTTTGGCTGTTCAAATTTACTCCCACGTCGTAA
The DNA here is from genome assembly GCA_002080005.1 of Gigantidas platifrons. Taxonomy (NCBI): domain Eukaryota; kingdom Metazoa; phylum Mollusca; class Bivalvia; order Mytilida; family Modiolidae; genus Gigantidas; species Gigantidas platifrons. Next base: position 69,800 of record MJUT01057221.1, read on the forward strand.
GCAGTTAAAAATAAACGTGTACTTTCGATTTCCAAGCGTTGTGGCGTCAATATGTGTGGTATGTCCTATTGCGGGAACAGCCAATATTTGCCATGACCTAGAGCGCTTCGATAAAAATAAATACTGTATTTGTCCTATTATAATAGAAATAATTCATGGGGACTTGAATATATATAGTATAACTAATCGTAGATTTTGAATATCAAAATAAGACCACGAGAGACCGAAGTACGCATAAGGATTTAAACGAGTGGACGGAACTTGTTCCGTCCATGAGTTTAATCCTTAATGCGTATTCGGTCACGAGTGGTCTTATTTTGATATTCAAAATCTATGATTAGTTATACTGTTTATTATATAGACTTCCAAAATTTCTTTTATATCATTTTATTTAATTTGTATATTTCATTCCACGCGTATGAATCTACGAGCAATGATAGTGTGTAATCAATATGGCCGCACATTCAAACAAGTCAAGTGTTGTCGCTTCAATGAAAAAAATTGGAAATTTAAATGAAGGACGAGTTTCTGAATTTTATTTGAATATGGGCGGATTTGTAAAGTTGTTGTGGAAAAATTTATTGCAATTGTGACTAATGTCAGTCCGATTTATCTGAGGAACCAGGCACGATGTGTTATTATTGTCCGAGTCGTGTGTATTTCATGTGTAACAGAATTCGAATTAAGGAATGAATCAATGTCCTCAAATGAAACGTTCTGAAATCTACCCGACTGGGCTTTAGTTTGATTACATTTTCATTTGTATTGTCATTGGAATTTGGAACATTTGTTTGGACATCTAGAATATTAAATTCTGGTATTTCCACATTTTCCAAGTCAATATCATTTTCTTCTAAAAATTTGGAGACTACAGCTGCCGTATATGCGTCAAAATGATCAGACATTTTGTTTGTTTGTTTGTTTTTTTTATTTTAAGATTTTTCAAAGCAGACGATTTTTCATTGAAAAGGGGTGGTGAAAGGAATTAGGAAATTGACAATCTACAATGCACTTTTAACATTGCCGTTGTTTGTTTATATTTAAATATGTTGTGTTATGCTAGTGAAATGATTCGATTTAGAATAAGCAAGTGTTTGATTTTAATGTATCAATAAAATGATTCAATTAAAATAATTTATAAAAGTACAAAAACGTTTTCATTTGTTTAATTGTTTCAGTTTACAATCATGTGTGTATTCACCGTACCACAACAAGGGACGTAACCACTACACTTAAAGTTGTCTAAAAGTAGTTCTGGCGGGAAAAAACTGATATTTCACATGTGAAATATCGGAATTTATTTCACGGATAAATCTCCATAATTCACACCTATCTATATAATAAATATTGATTTTACCACGGGTTGGCCCTTTATGCCGATATTTTACCCCTCACTATCACTCGTGGTAAAATATTTAGCCCCCATGAATTATTTCTTAAATAACCTCAAATTTTTAAACCAATCAAAACATGTATAAAATGACATGTGACACTGAAATTAATTTATATATATATACAAAAAAAATGTACATGTAATGTTTGGTATCCATGTTTTCACTAATTTGTGTCCAAAGACTTCTAAAGTATTAATTATTAAAACGTTATTCTATATTAAATTTTAGATTAATCTATTGCATATATTGAGCATACCTGATAAAGGTTATTCCAGAAACGCGTCATGCGCATTAAATTTGATATCCACGTTTTAATTAATGTGTAATGCGGAAGATATATTGGTTCACAATTAAAAAAAAATTTAATGAAAAAAAAATGTTGTTTAATTTTATTTACAGGAAAGACATGCAATTACGATTCTAGTTTTATATAAGGGACCGACAATTTAACTTGCAGGGGGTTATGGTTTTTTTTTTCGTTCAGAATTTTTTTTTCGGACAACACGAGAGTTAGAATATTTTATT
>MJUT01057221.1:88975-101785 GCA_002080005.1 Gigantidas platifrons
CACATTCTACAGTACGAAGACCGTGTAAACGTTACATCCTAGAGTACGAAGACCGTGTAAACGTTACATTCTAGCGTAAGAAGACCGTGTAAACGTTACATTCTACAGTACGAAGACCGTGTAAACGTTACATCCTAGAGTACGAAGACCGTGTAAACGTTACATTCTAGGGTAAGAAGACCGTGTAAACGTTACATTCTAGGGTAAGAAGACCATGTAAACGTTACATTCTAGGGTAAGAAGACCGTATAAACGTTACATTCTACAGTACGAAGACCGTGTAAACGACACATTACAGAGTACGAAGACCGTGTAAACGTTACATCCTAGAGTACGAAGACCGTGTAAACGACACATTCTACAGTACGAAGACCGTATAAACGGCACATTCTACAGTACGAAGACCATGTAAACGGTACATTCTAGGGTAAGAAGAACGTGTAAACGTTACATTCTACAGTACGAAGACCGTGTAAACGACACATTCTACAGTACGAAGACCGTGTAAACGGCACATTCTAGAGTACGAAGACCGTGTAAACGGCACATTACAGAGTACGAAGACCGTGTAAACTGCACATTCTAGAGTACTAAGACCGTGTAAACGGCACATTCTTGAGTAAGACGACATATCCTTATATTTGACACGTAATTTGGAAAATTAACTTATCCTTATATTTGACACGTAATTTGGAAAATTAACTTATCCTTATATTTGACATGTATTTTGGAAAATTAAATTAATATATTTATATTTGACACACGTATTTGGAAAATTAACTTATCCTTATATTTGACACGCATTTTGGAAGATTAATTTATTCTTAATATATTTGACACGTATTTGGAAAATTAACTTCTCCTTATATTGACACGTATTTTGGAAAACTAACTTATCTCATATTTATTTGACACGTATTTTTGAAAATTAACCTATCCTGATATTGACACATATTTTGGAAGATTAACTTATCTTTAAGTTTAATACGTATTTTGGAAAATTAACTTATCCTTATATTTGATACGTATTTTGGAAAATTAACTTATCCTTATATTTGACACGTATTTTGGAAAATTAAATTCTCCTTATATTTGACACGTATTTTGGAAAATTAATTTCTCCTTATATTTGACACGTATTTTGGAAAATTAAGTTATCCTTATATTTGACACGCGTAAGTATTTTGGAAAATTAACTTATCCTTATATTTGACACGCGTACGTGTTTTGGAAAATTAACTTATCCCTATATTTGACACGAATATTGTTTGTCATTGCTTTCTTACCTTTGTCGCATACTCTCAAGTCTGTTCGTTTCGGGTCTAGAGGACACTGTTGATGATATGTCCGTATCATTTGTACCCAATACACAGTAAATAACACACACCACGTGTAGACATAAGTATATATCAGATACAGATATTTTCATATTTTCCCGTTTTTTTTATATATATATATTAAATATCACAAGTATTGACTTTCTATTTCGTTTGTCCGAATACTGGAATTTATGTTAATAATCCGTTACAATATGAACATGTAATATTTCCATTAAAGTCCACACAAGTTTATGATATTTCGTGTATTGAATTCAAGTTTAATTGTTTTTATTTTTTTTTAATTTAACGTATATTGTTTAGAAACCTCAGGCAAACTAAGGTCGCGGCTTCCAGACAGATCTTATAGTATCCTTGAATGAATTTTTTCAACAGTCTGTTAAGGTTAAAGGTCACTACGGATGTTTTGGCGCGAACTTCATTAACTACGCCCGCTGATTGATCGGTTATTATAATAACAAAAGAAATTGTTCTGATCTCTTTCTCCCACACATCATGTTAGGCCAGACAATATTAAATTTACGTTTAACAAAATAGAGTCTGCTATTAACAAATGTTTATGGACTTAAATCGGTGATTTTATTGCCTCAAATTTGCGATGGATATATTTAATTTACGAACACGTATAGTCTACTATTATCAAGTGTTTGTTGACTTCAATCGGTGATTTTATTGCTTCAAATTTGCGATAGATGATAGATATCTGAATACATTCATTATAATGCAACAAATTAAATATATTCAATTTACGTTTTACAAATAGAGTCTTCTAATATCAAATGTTTGTCGACTTCAATCGGTGATTTTTGTTTGCCTCAAATTTGCGATGGATATATAAATATACGTTTAACAAATATAATCTGCTATTATAATAACAAATGTTTGTCGACTTCAATCGGTGATTTTGTTGCCTCAAACTTGCGATAGGTGATAGATATCTGCATACATTGATTATAATGCAACAAATAAAAGTGATTTTTTTAATTTATAATGTTTGTCGCATTCAATCGGCGATTTTATTGCCTCAAATTTGCGATAGATATCATCATGTATACATTAATTATAATACAAGAAATAAAAATGATTTTAAGAATATTAAATATTTAAGTACATTGTTTGTTTTCTTACAATAAATGCGAGAAATTCACACTACATTAATATCATTCATAATATATATTGATTAATTAATTGATGTTTAATGCAGGCTTTGATTGTATTCCAAATATATTGTAGGGTTAGGGTTATGGTGTTTAACGCCACTTTCAACAATATTTCAGATATATCGCGGCGTCTAGTTTTATTTTATTAGTGGAGGAAACTAGTGTACCCAAGACACTGACAAACTTTATCCCATAATTTGTATCGAGTACACCTTGCCATGAGCAGGATACGAACTCACAACGTTAGTGGTGATAGGAACTGATTGCATAGGTAGTCTTAAATCAATCTACTATACGATCACGGCCACGACAGTCAAAGTTGTATGGTAGCAAACAGCGCGTAATATACACGATTAAATTAAAACTGAAACTGAGGAATGAACAACATCGACGGGATCACACTAAGAATCTGGGTTAAACTCGGATACCCCGGGAGGGTAAGCAGCTCCTCGGGTAATGGTCAAAGTTCAGTAAAGGTCGCATTTGACGAAAAGGGGGCTCAAAGGGCTTACGAACAGTACAAACATATCTTGACCCATTTGAGGGGGCCATTTCTGAGACAGACGTTGCCTTGCGGTCAACCAGTTCATAATGGCGACCGTACAACTCCCGATATGAAGATTTCAATATATCCGTCATGAACCTCTGTGTAAGCAGTTGACTCGTCAGCAGAAAAATAATTCAGAGAGGATACACATCGTCATGAAATATCGTTTTACTTGAGATATATAATCTACGTATACATGTGCTGCTGGAATGTTGGTATATAAGAAGTTTAAAACAGGAAGGTTGAAGTCATCTCATCTCATTTGTCGTTTGATTTCGATCTGCCCTCATCATCAGTAAAGGTAAAGGTATGAAGCGAGCTTATGCACCAATCTCATTTGGGTAGAAATGAATGTAGGATTACCCATTAAATTTACGGTTACAATTTCCTTTATTAGGCAGTTCATATAACGGAATGTTTCTTACATACAAACAAAATGCTATTTGTGGTCTTGTCAGCTGGAAAGGTTAGACAGCTGTTTGACAACATCTGGTTCTTGTAAAATACATGTATCATCTGTGCTCGTTACCCCATTAAGCTTTTAAATTCTAGATGAAGTTATACTATAACAGTGTCACATCATTTACCCATTCATAGAGAGAGAGGGTATAAACGTGTGACCTTATAGAATCATTTATACATGTACCTGCAATTACATATAGATTCTCCTTCAGTTGCCCGTGGGTTACGATATTTCTCCACTCAAGAGAGTTAAATTTAAAATTTTAACCACAAGCCGTCAGGCGAGTGGTTAAAATGTTAAATTTAACTCTCGAGAGTGGAGAAATATCGTAACCCACATGGGCAAATGAAGAAGAATTTGTTTCTCTCATTATTTAGCACGAACTTTATTTCAAAATTTGAAATTAATGCGTATGAAATTAATGCGGGAAAAGGCACGAGACATTTTAATCCTCTAGAGGATTACAGATTTTTCCACCACTGGTTCAGCGGGGTTAAAATGACGTCATAATGGGAGAAATCATGTTATCTATGTGTTCTATTTATAACATCTTAAACCAGAGAGTAAACTTGCATACACTCTAATGTATATAGTGGCCGTCATAGCCGTGATCATATGATCGTATGTTAGTTGGATTTACAACTACCTATGCAATCAGTGCCTATCACCACTAATGTTGTGAGTTCGAATCTCGAACAGGGCGAGGTGTACAACATTATGTGATACAGTTTGTCAGTGACTTGCGACATGTCGGTAATTTTCTCCCGGTCCTCCGGTTTTCTCCACCAATAAAACTGACTGCCACAATATAACTGAAATATTGTTGATAGCGGCGTTAACAACTCCATCAAACAAACAACTAAAGCATATAGAAATAGAAGTGAAAACAAACCCCCACAAATAATACCAGGAAGCAAGATGTATGCAAGAAAGGTGCCTCCTCAAAGTCATGACCTCATGACCTCACAACTTCATTTGGAAATAATATTTAATGTCAATTTTGATAAGACTGATAAAGTACATGCATTTATTATATGAATACGTTGAGGATAAATGCCATGAAGTGTTTGAATATACCAAAGAGGGTAATCAAAATCCGTAAATCGAAGAAGGACAATACAATGGCCAAAACAAAATGGACAAAAGGACAAACTAAATATCTAAAAATATACACATAAAAATAAAAATAAAGATCTAGTAACACGAACCTCACTAAAATCTTGTGGTGAACTCAGGTGCATGGTTACATTTCAACCGAGACAACTGCCACAACGTTAGATACGGCAAGGGTTTGTCCAATTTCTACAGAAAACAAGTTAATTACTTCTCTATGTTTTAAACAAGTTGAAAAGTTTCGCACAATGGTAACATATTAAATTATGTACTTATGGATATGCAAAATCCAGAGTTATATTCCGGGTCCCTGTGATCGCTTTACAAAGGAGAGTTCATTTTCTTATTTACGTTATTTGTGTTTGTTTGTGCATAGTTGTGCCCAACACTGGTTGTCGTGTGTGTTTCGTTGTTTGTCTTCGCCTTGTGTTTTGTGTATCCGATGTTGCCAGTTTCTCTGGATTGTCCATTCTTGATTGTCCCTTCGGTTTTCTCTAACGTTTATTTGCTTAGCTTTGTCCTGTGTCTTGTGTATCCGATGTTGCCAGTTTTTCTGGATTGTCCATTCCTGATTGCCCCCTTCGGTTATCTCTAACGTTTATTTGTTTAGCTTTGTCCTGTGTCTTGTGTATCCAATGTTGCCAGTTTCTCTGGATTGTCCATTCTTGATTGTCCCTTCGGTTTTCTCTAACGTTTATTCGTTTAGCTTTGTCCTGTGTTTTGTATATCCTAATGTTGCTAGTTTCTCTGGATTGTCCATTCCTGATTGTCCCCTTCGGTTTTACCTAACGTTTATTTGTTTAGCTTCGTCATGTGTCCTGTGTATCCAATGTTGCAAGAGTCTCTGAATTGTCCATTTCTGATTGGCCCCCTTCGGTTTTACCTAACGTTTATATAACGGCAAGAAATATATTTATAAAGAAGAAGACATTACTCGACATTATTGCAGGAAATGCGTCACCTACTGCTGAATATCATCAATATTAAGAAGCGGAACACCTTTCAGAAATGACACGAGAGTTCCGCGTGGTCGAATTGAGGGAATTCGTAAGGAACGAAGGGAATAATTGAAAAGGTGGTGGACACCCTTAACTACATCGTGAAATATGTTTTTGGTTCCGACTTAACCCTAGGTTAAGCTGTACTCAGGTGAGTTGTTGTTGGCTTGCTAACGTGTCACTCAACAATTTCTTATGTGAATACAGCTTATGCCTGGGTTTAAGTTTAAAAAAGGATTTTGTCGGTCCCTAATCACTTGTTCCCGTCTTATCAACCTTTCCACAACATTTATCCTATCTATGTCATCAATATAATCGTCCATGTTTATTTGATAATTTATTTAAACCTGCCCTATACCTGGTTCAGAGTTGAACTCAATACCTGAACCGTACTCATGTATAAAACGAAGGTGCGCAAGTGAACTTAAAAAAATAAGCTAGACTTAAGCTTGGGTCAAATTGATCCGGGATTAATCCCGACGTATGCAAGTGGCCAATATGTAATTATAAAAAAAAACTCGGATGATTCATTTCCCTGTATTATCATAGCAGCAAGTGAACGTCTTTCGTATATCTTCAGTGTTTGGGTAATTTTAGAAATTTCAAAATAGATGTGCACAGCTAAAATCAATATTTGTAAGAATAGACAATTTAAAATGTCTTCTATATATGTATAGTATTTGCTTAGCACTTGAATGAAATGTAATAGGTCAATTCATAAATTTGACAATACGGTACGTGCTCGCGATCAAAACATGTTGGCAATATAGTACATGTACATTGTATACTGTCTAAGAATGTCGGCAAACTGTCTTTGTCTCTGTCTTTGAAAGTCTGAATCTGTTTGCCACCAATGTAAAGTGTTTTGATTGATTGATTTTTGGTGTTTAACGCCACTTTCAACAATATTTCAGCTATATCATGGCGACCAGTTTTAGTGGTGGAGGAAGCCGGAGTACCCGGAGAGAACCACCGACCATGGGCAAGCAACTGGTAAACTTTATCACTTGCGGTTGCGAGTCGAGTGCACCCTTTTTGTAATTTACAAAGCCGGGCGCGAACCCACGCCGTATTGGTGATAGGCTTGTATGAGTTGTTAGATCCAGCGACCTAACTCGTTGAGCCACCCGGGCCCCTAAAAAGGTGTTTTGAAATTCACAATTATAATCTAATATTTATATATACCATAATTTGTCAAATCGCATGCTGTTAGAGGACATAATATAATATAGTGTATACTATTACATTGCAGGCAAATTTAAAATTCTTCCCTATCTTACAGATAATTTATTCCATCACTTTACGAGATAGGTTCGTTGCTAACTAGTGTTCCTCCTTGTTTGGTCTCGGAAGGTCAAAAGAACATAAGACAGAGAAAGATACATTACAGAATGTTGACATCCTGGAATAAGAAGGTCTTTGCCATTTTGCTCAGTATTCACCAACACTAGCACGTTCCAATACTATTACATTGAGGGCAAATTTAAAATTCCTCCCTATTTCACAGATAATTTGTTCATCTAAATTCGTATACCTATACCACACTTATTGCAACCAAAATATTTAACTACAAGAACAAGATGCCGGATCTCAACATTGATGATTTCAACACTAAACCTCCTAACTACATCTGTGTAAGTACCCCATTCATATATAGCCCGGTTGGCCACGTTATAACTGGTGACTTTAACATTATCAATAGCATCACTCTACGAGATAGGTTCGTTGCTAACAAGGCGATTACTGAAACAATGGTTCATGTAGTTAGGTTGAAAGTTTAAAGTGCGCCACCATGATTTGGCATACTAAAATACGTAATATCTGTGTCTAATTGTCGTAATTACAATCCACTCCTTCTGCTTCTGCTTCTGCCTTTTAATGGCCACCATCAACTAGTTGATTGTTCTACCTTTTCCTCATTCATGACATATCACCGGTTTTATAAAAAGAGTAACACCGTGAAGACGGATGCCACATTTGGAGCAGGAACTTTTACCCTTCCGGAGCACCTGAGTTCATCCCCGGCTTTTAGGCTCGATCTAAAGTTTTCTGTGTAGTGTTTTCTAGATCATTGTTTTTTCTGTTTGTCATTTATCTTTTGGCCTTTGTAGTGTCTGTCTCTCTTCTCGATCTACGGCTTAATTAAGATCACACCTTCGGTATTTTCAAACATTTCATCTAAGGATTCCAAAGGGGCAATCAGAAGCCACAAATACATGAATTTAAATATGAAATGTCTTTACTATTAGAATAAAAAAAAATGCTTATTTTGACATGGCGCGGCAGATCTGGATGGTCGTTTACTTCTTCCCACAAGCATGACACAATTTTTAATAAAGGCGATGCTTGTTGTATTCAAAATCATAATCCCCTCAAAATGTTCCAAGTATATAGAAAGAAAAGATAATTCCTTTCTTTATGATAAATACTCACTTTGTTGTTACTTAATCAAGAATAAAGGGATTATTATTTTCTTATTTATACTATAGATTATACATTTCACATTACGTTAAGTGACAATACATCAATGTATTACGATATCATAGTGAATAAGGGTAATAACAAAATTACCGAACACCGAGCAATCTTCCAAAGGGAAAGGCAAAACTCACAAGTCAACAAACAGACAGAATCAGTCAACTACCGGAAAACTGGGAAAATCGCAATGGCCCTGACTTGGTACAGGCATTTCCAAAGAAATGGTGGGTTGAATCAGATTTTACGGCGCCAAACCTTCCGCTTCCATTACGGTTAAAAGGTTCCGGTTGTCACTATCTATAACAGCATTTTTAACAATACTGGGACACAATAGGTATAATAATAGTCAACGCAGTACTTTATGAAAATCCATCGAGTGAGGTGTTCTATTACACGATATTGTGCCGAAATTAGTTAACAAGTTAGTTAAAATGTTACCTGCAAGGTCAAATAATTTGTTAATGCTTTTTTTCTTGAGGTAACGATTTACATCATTGCACAAATAATTTCCTTCCCCGTTACTATGAATTCCCCTTTTTTTTGTGTCGGGCCTATATCGTTTTAAGGAACGGTAAGATAGTATCTGCTTGTTTAAGGTACACATTTGACATACAACAAATTAAGTTATAACTTTCAAAACTGCAAACTCTTTTTACTTTTTTACTTTCTATTTTCACTTTCCGTAATATTTACAATATTCTGAATCATAAACGGGTTGGGTTTTACAAAATGCACTGAAATAGCCCGATCATAGGCTTGCATATACATAACCGTCATTTGCGCGCTTTGTGGGTATCACTGAATCATATGAAATCGGTTTGATGATGCGGACTTTTTGAATCCTCCGTGCAAAATGGTATTGTCCAAAACGGGGTAATATAAACACTTGTTGCAGCGTGTTTGGCCACTTTTCGGTCCTAGTATTCATTTTGGTTAAAAATCTCTTGATTACTGGATCAGTTACAAGTTGGTTATAATCTCTTAGTACTATTATTGGTTAGAGTCCAATAAGAATAGGTCTAGGGAGTAGACCTGCGTGGAAGGATAGAGTCCTTTCCTATCTTCACCTGACATCTGTCGTTCATTTTCGCCACTTTGAACCATGTTCAAACTGCTTCCAAGCTCACATTATTGTATATGGATTTAACTGTACACGCTACAGACACGATACACAGTACGTCACTTGAATCCAGAGGAGTAATGTTGGTACGAACCGAATTACGTCAATGACGTGCAACACCCAGCACATCCCACACACGTTGTCAGTTACCATGCTGTGACATAAATGTTGCAATGTACATGAACAACAAAAACAAATTCCTTCCTTCCTTCATTCATTCATTCATTCATCAACTTCAAAAGCGAAAACATGAGAAGTGTGATATCAAAACCCTAACGGAACCCAAATATAAACTTCCAGCATGTATATGCACCGAATGTAAGAAAATGAATTGAAAGTTTCTAACCCGAAAATGTTCATTTAATTAAGGGGGTTCCATACAATATAGGGAGATAACTCTTTAAAATCAGTTAAACGTTTTGATCATATGATTTTTGTATGCAGATTTCGAGCATCTCGGTGATGATCAAAACCACAGAGAGAAAAGCTGCTATGTGGCTAGTGAATTGATAGCTCTGAGTCTGTTGGTTGGAATTTGCATAAAATTTTGATATTTATTACAGTGGATATATTCAAACACACTGCCAAAAAAATAAGAAAATTAAATGAGCAGATCAAATCTTACCTGAAGTGTATGGTATCACCTTAAGTATAAGAAAAGTTTGAAGACACCGAGATAGAGTAACCAGAAGCCGTAAACCGAAGGACAGACAATACAATGGCCAAGTGAAAAAGGACAAACAACAAGCAATAAGATACAAAACAACACACAGAAACCTGAAGATTGAGCATCACTAGACCCACTAAAAACGGGGGTGCACACAGGTAAGGTTAGCAGATCCTGCTCCACTCAAAACTGTTGTGATATTTCATAATAATTACAGGGGCGGATCCAGGAGGGGGGCACCCGGCGCGCGTCCCCCCTAAAATTGGAAAAAAAATATGATTTTTTTGCATAAAATCGTGATTTTTCACACGAAATACCCCAAAAATTTTCGCGGCTCGCTCCGCTCGGCGCCGTTATTTTAAGTGTGCCCCCTAACTTGAAATCCTGCATCCGCCCCTGAATTATAATTTATATAATAATTTCTCCCAGCTGCAATAAATGATAGTAGATGTATGATGCAACTAAACTCTTGAAGAACGACCAAGTGAAAAATGTCTGTACCAGAACTGATGAAACGAACATCATCTTTAAATGGCTGGGTTCGTTGGCCAGGTGAGACTTGCAAAACGCAAAAACATGTAGCCGTATCCGGTATGCAATCAAATGCGAATTAACCGTTTAAATCTGAAAATCGCGCTATAAATGATTTCTAACATGAAACCATACACTATAGCATCTAGGTCATTTGATTCTCTGATAATAAAACTACAGCCCAGAATTAAAGTGTGCAATATCTCATATCTGCATGTATTATTTCATAGTTCTTATCTGTTGCTTACATTCTGGTATATAAATAATAAAAAGATCAAAAGAAAAGAATGCAGTCATGTTACACAATACAATTATACAATTAGTTGTTTTTATAAATAAAGCACATGATCTGTACATCTGTTCTTGCATAACAGTCGGCAAAGTACATGGATAATCATGGTATTGTTTAAAGGCATATTAAAGCTCATTTTTGGTAATTTTGTGTATCTCATGAAAACTTGCAATTGGTTCAATAAATGCTATTTATGAAACATTAACCCGGTTTTTATCAATGAAACTTTGTAAAAGTGACATAATCCGTTGATAATTCTGTCATATCTTGCTGTCTTTGCCAATAATTGATTTTTTTGCTTCCTGGACAAAAAAATCATTTCGACCTTTTAAGTGATATTTTAACGATATTAGGGATTATATGGGCGTGCAAAGTATTTTTGGATTGTTTTTACAACTAAATTGAAAAGAAACAACCTTCGTCACGAGTTGAAAAAATATATGTTAAAACGATCTTTTATATCAGTAGATACTATGACATTTACGATGAAAACGTAGACGGAATAACCATCATCTGGTACGATCATAGACAAATCCATATAATTTAAATATTTTAGAGCAAGTAAACGAAATGTTACATGTCACTGAAGGCGATTGACCTTAAATTATAATAAATTACATTATTTATTACGCCGAAGCGCTGGATATCGGGCAGATCATGCCCTCTATGACAAATAGAACATGCACATCATATGAATCCATCTTAATCTTAATTTTTTCAAAAAAAAAAAAAAAAAAAATTCTCTCATTTTTTATGTTTTTTGTGTGAATATCATCATTGATTCTTTATTAGTGCTACATATAGTAATGCATGCCTTTTATGTACTTCTTTACTGTAGAAAATTGTAATTTGGAAAAGACTTCATAAGTATGTTTTACTTGTGTCTAATCCATTTTGTCTGTTTAATTGGCAAATAAAATATGTTTAAACTAAATAGTCCTGACTCACCAGCAGAGGCATCGACCCAGTAAAAACGTAGATATCTAATTTCGTGTACAAATATCTGGAATACAATCAGGAATGCTTGTAGTCAAAAGAATGAAAATCTTAATGAATTAAAAGTCATTGGAAGGAGAAGGAGGCAAACCAATGAATTAAAAGTCATTGGAAGGAGAAGGAGGCAAACCAATGAATTAAAAGTCATTGGAAGGAGAAGGAGGCAAACCAATGAATTAAAAGTCATTGAAAGGAGAAGGAGGCAAACCAATCAATTAAAAGTCATTGGAAGAAGGAGGCAAACCAATCAATTAAAAGTCATTGGAAGGAGAAGGAAGCAAACCAATGAATTATAGTCATTGGAAGGAGAAGGAGGCAAACCAATGATTTAAAAGTCATTGGAAGGAGGAGGCAAACCAATGAATTAAAATTCATTGGAAGGAGAAGGAGGCAAACCAATGAATTAAGTCATTGGAAGGAGAAGGAGGCAAACCAATGAATTAATAGTCATTGGAAGGAGAAGGAGGCAAACCAATGATTTAAAAGTCATTGGAAGGAGAAGGAGGCAAACCAATCAATTAAAAGTCATTGGAAGGAGAAGGAGGCAAACCAATCAATTAAAAGTCATTGGAAGGAGAAGGAGGCAAACCAATCAATTAAAAGTCATTGGAAGGAGAAGGAGGCAAACCAATCAATTAAAAGTCATTGGAAGGAGAAGGAGGCAAACCAATGAATTAAAAGTCACTGGAAGGAGAAGGAGGCAAACCAATGAATTAAAAGTCATTGGAAGGAGGAGGCAAACCAATGAATTAAGAGTCTTTGGAAGGGGAAGGAGGCAAACCAATGAATTAAGTCATTGGAAGGAGGAGGCAAACCAATGAATTAAAAGTCATTGGAAGGAGGAGGCAAACCAATCAATTAAAAGTCATTGGAAGGAGAAGGAGGCAAACCAATCAATTAAAAGTCATTGGAAGGAGAAGGAGGAAAACCAATGAATTAAAGGTCATTCGAAGAAGAAGGAGGCAAACCAATGATTTAAAAGACATTGGAAGGAGAAGGAGACAAACGAATGAATTAAAAGTCATTGGAAGGAGTAGGAGGCAAACCAATGAATTAAAAGTCATTGGAAGGAGAAGGAGGCAAACCAATCAATTAAAAGTCATTGGAA
>MJUT01057221.1:111732-125149 GCA_002080005.1 Gigantidas platifrons
AGCAGTCGTTAAGTCATATCAAGTTGTTTAATGATAGGTAAGCAGTCGTTAAGTCATATCAAGTTGTTTAATGATAGGTAAGCAGTCGTTAAGTCATATCAAGTTGTTTAATGATAGGTAAGCAGTCGTTAAGTCATATCAAGTTGTTTAATGATAGGTAAGCAGTCGTTAAGTCATATCAAGTTGTTGCATCATTTGTGGATGTAGCTAATTGATGCGATTGATTAAACTGGCTTTAGAATCAGGACTGATATTGTAAATTTATATATTCAGGCGTGTCTAATTATTCCAAGATATGTTTGAAGATAGCCCATTGGTAATCAGAAGCTGTAAATCGAAGGACAGCCAATTATAATGGCCAAACGAAAAAGAACAAAAATACAAATAACATGAACAATCATTCTCAAAACCTTACACACAAAATTAAAAATTGAACAGCACGAACCCCACAATACAACGGGTGATGGTGATGCTGCTATATATAAATGTAAAATTAAAATCTTCTCTTTTGTTGTAATGCTTTATTCTTAACCGGACCACACTAGTTTTCTAGCGTAGGTCAATGGATGGAACAGTCTTAGCTTTAGCCTTTATATGTGGTGACCTTTATTGCAAGTTCTATAAGACAGATACGATCAATATAGTCCGAAAAGTTTCAATTACCAAGTTCAGCAAATGTTTTAGATGAAGGGATTTTAAACATTTTCCAATAGGATCTTGTGCTAAAACTGTGGTGACCATTTTGGATTTCCGATCGACATAAAAACACAAACGTTTTACAAGATCTTCCAAATCATGTAAACAACCCAATCAAATATCAATTTAATATTATAGGACTGTTATATATAGATATATCATGCTTGGGAGGGGTATTTGCGAAAAATACCAGTAGAGAGACGAAAAATTTCCCTAGCCGAATGGCGAGGGAAATTTAGTCTCAAGACTGGTATTTTCCGCAAATACCCCTCCCAAACATGATATATCTGTTTAATTACACCGAATATTATTTAGAACACTGGCCTAATAAATAATACCCTTTGTTTGTCGTTTCCAGGACCTAACATGATGTATCTGTTTAATTCTACCGAATGATGTTACATAAAACGCACAACTGATAACGTTTTACAATTTTGTTACAAGCGTCTCGTTGAAGGATAAAAACGGCAAATACGATTTTGCAAATACCATGAAAAAAAGTTAAATCTTATGCAAATACACCTACATGAAGTAAAAATCCTGCAAATTCACAAAGCAAGGCCTGAATTTGCAAACAATATCACGCTATTAACCAATCAGAATCCAGCCTTCTTATATAAGGTGTAATTATATACCAAAGCCTGGTGTATCCATCACTATCAAATGAGCATAATTAAGGGTGAGTTATAAATAATATTGGTCAATGAACAAGACTTTTTTTTCACTATTATAGTCAACTTTGATATGACAGCACAGTGAATACTTTAGTATACAATTTGTACTTTTATGGAGTTTAGCGTTGATTCTAAGCATCTTCTTTAGTGATTTAAGTACAACCAATTTGTGATTTTAATTTCATTTCATATTGTCAACACTTTCTAACAGGCTTGGGACTACATTTTCCAGTGGAACGTTCTTTTGAGAAAAGTGGTCAAGGTCAAATTTCGGAACATCCTACCCGGTTGCTTTGTAGCTGGAAATTCCAGGTACAAAAATACAATAAAGTATCATAAATTTCCCCAATTATCTCTCCTTGAAAAATTACTTTTCAAATTTTATCTCGAACGTAACCTTTAAACAGTAGAGTAGCTTTTATCAAACAATCATTAGAATCGAGAAAGTGATATGCATCATGCTGGTCATTTGTTTCCAAATATGTTTCTCCAAATTATGATTGCACTTTGTAATGTATATATTCTAGTTTATCCTACATTATGTACGTTTTCCTTTGAAATTAAAGAAAGTCGCCTGTCTGATACAAAGTGTCTGATACAAGATGTTGTGTCACCACACTGTGGTGATAAAAGAATGGCGCGACGTTGCACGAGACGTTCTCTGCCGAACTACTTTGACATGACGTCATATCATTGGAATGTGAGAGAAAACACAGAAATCGAAATGGCAATCAAGAATGGACAATCCATTGACAGTGACAATTTTGGATACACAAGACACAGGATGACGGCTAGCAAAACAACACAGAAAACTTACAAGATGAGCAAATTGACACCACCAGTACCCCGGGATGAACCCATGTGCTTGCGAAGTGTAAGCAGTATCTGTTTCTTATAAGACACCCATCGTATTACTCACATGTACAATTACGTCCGGTAAAAGCCTGGCAGTCATAGAGGAAGAAATCTACGTAAAAAGTAAAAACATCCATTGTCATTTGAGATATGATATTTCGTAACGGTTAACCAGATCGTGGTCACGACTTAAGAATCTTTGTATCGATAACTTCAACCTAGGAGCAACGTAGTCTTGTTTGGGTAGCTTTGCGTCAGCAGCTGAGCTCTGTACAGAAAACCACCGGACTGGACACAAGCTCTAGAAAAACGTGCGAGTTGTGAAATGTAAACTCCATATGGTGGTGATGCTGGAACTGATCAAAGGGAAGTTGACTATTGGAAAAGCAAAGTCACCACGTGTGTCATAGAGTTTTGTTTTTGATCTTCCTCCGTTGTCAATTCCAAGCTGAAGATCAAGGTAAGAAGCAGGCATGAATCAGTCAGAGTGTCCGTAGTATCAGGCATGAATCAGTCAGTGTCGGTAGTATCAGGCATGAATCAGTCCGTGTCGGTAGTATCAGGCATGAATCAGTCAGTGTCGGTAGTATCAGGCATGAATCAGTCAGAGTGTCCGTAGTATCGGGCATGAATCAGTCAGTGTCAGTAGTATCAGGCATGAATCAGTCAGTGTCAGTAGTATCAGGCATGAATCAGTCAGAGTGTCAGTAGTATCAGTCAGTGTCAGTAGTATCCTTTACTTCATTTGGATAGATGCGATGCAGACAATCACCGAATCAAGAATTGTTCAGAGATCCGATGTTACTATAGAAATCTATTCTCGCAGAACAAATCAATGAAAAATATATCTATTCCTATGTTGCTGTAATCTTCTTGGGTGTTGGAAATTGTATTGAAAGTAATTGTGTAGTGTTGTTTGATTTTATATTAGGCAGATAGAATAAGTTTAAATATCCCCAGTATGAGAGGCTTTGGTGTCCGAGTGGTCAAGTCGTTGACTTCTGACCTCGTGGTTAAGTCGGTGACTTCTGACCTCCACTGGTTAAGTCGTTGAATTCTGACCTCAATATTTTAGGTTTTTTTTGTTAAATTGCGTTCTGTTGATTTTATTCCTCATTGTGCTATGCATACAATTACATGTATGTGTAACTCGATACAACATTATGTGATAAAGTTTGTCAGTGACTTGCGACTGGTCGGTGGTTTTCTCTAGGTACTCCGTTTTCTTCCACTTACAAAACCGACAGCCACGATATAACTCAAAATAGTGTTCAAAGTAGCGCAAAACATCACAAAGTTAAGCCTAAACCAAAACCATATGTATGTTTATGATCTTGCTCACAAAGACGTTTTCACTAATGTTATTGTGTCTTCTATGTTACAATTTACTGACGTCTATCGTTGATTTGATGCTTCGGAACCAGTAGTGATACCGACTGTCAGTAGTCTAGCCATTAAACCACATATTATGTTTTAATGTTAATTCTTATTATATTCAAACCAACAAAAACAAAAAAAAACAAAAAAAAAAAACAACAACAAAACTAGCTTTTATTTATTCAAATTGCATATTACACCCATATGGGTCAAGCATAGAAAGGCATACAAACATATAAAAAAAAAAAAAAAAACACACACACACACACAAGCATAATATATATCATGGTAAATGTAGGAGAATACTTTGACCGGCGTGAACCCTATCGTCTCAAGTCTAGTGATTGTTTTATGAAGGTGAAGAAAACCGATAAAAGATCTGAAGTTGGATTGAGTATGTAATCAAGTTTAGAAGTTTATTAATGGGTGACATATTAGTAAAAGAAACCTTAGAAGAACATTTCTTTTCAATAGTATTTATAAGTAAATTTCTTGGTTGCTGGTTTAAATGACAATTTAAAAAGAAGTGATATTCATCTTCTAAGATATTACAAGTAGTGCAAAGTCTTTGTTGACGGGGTATATTATTATATCGACCACTTTCGATTTGCAAACAATGGTCATTTGTTCGAAATTTAGCTATGAGTTGTCTATTTTTAAAGTTTTTTTTCCTGTATCAAATACTCTTCCAAAACAATATCATGTTTTATTTTATTATACAAATAAAGTTTTGAATTATCTGTTAATTTTCAAAATTTGTCTTTAGTTTGCTGAATGTAATTATTATGGACAACCTTTTTAAATTCTTTTTTAAATGGAACTTTTATCTTATGGAAACACCTATCCATATTAGAAAATCTTCAGCATCCAAATCAAATTCTTGGAAGACATTTAATGCCAAAGTATACCATGTGTAGAAGACTTCATCATGTAAAGATATATTAACATTGAGGGATTCTTTAATTAATGGGTTTATATTATTAATATTTATTCGTACAAAATACATCATAACTTGAGTTTTAATAAAGGAAGCAATTGGGAGTCACCCCAACTCTGATAATGTCGAAATGTTACATGCAGTTTTTGTAAGGCCTAAAACTGTTTTACAATATTTTGTATGAATTTTTTCATGATGGTTTTTCCTGTAGGGCTAAAGTATCACAAAAAGTATTATTTCTGGTTGCTCTAAGCATGGCTCTATATAAGGGGAGTTATTCGTCCATATGCAATATTTCACAATTGTAACTTAAAATGGGACAGATCAGCGTGTCAAAGAGTTTACATGAGAGCTTGACAGGTAGTTGTTCAAAATTTGAGAAAAGTTTTCGCAAAGAAAATAAAACTGTTAAACCCTTTAACTGAACGTAACGTATGCGCTTAAAACATTATCTGACAACGTCAGTCATGTAATTGATATTGTGAAATTTCACTGACATCCAACCAAAATCTACGTTACTTACAGCGTTGTAATAAAATTACCATTTTAACAACTCTCTATAGTATTTCACACGCAATTACATGAATAGAATAATCTTACTTGGAATTCATCCAGATGAGAAGTAAATGGGTTTTCTTGACAGTATGTTTCCACTCTTCAATTAGTGGCGTTGTAGAACATACTCGTTAACTTGTCATTAAGCTCTCAAAAGATAAGGATACAATCCTTTAATCTGTCTGGATCACCACGACGCTTTACTTTGAACAGCAAATGTCGACGTTGGTGGCGGCCATTACTCATATCTGTATGTCTGCATATACAAGCGATTGCGAACATATTTATCACAGAAATGCAGGTTGTTGAGAAACAAACAAATAAATTACTAGTTTTTATCAATTAACGTTGTCTCTTTTATGAGTATAAATACAGAAAACTCAATATCTTGTGATGTTTTAGATTCAATTGTTCGAATTCTTTTCCTTTGGCACAATAGTACACTGTGTGCGTCTTCAGAATAATTTATTAAAGTTAAGTAATTTGCTATGAAATTGTACCGACGAATGTACCAAACCTCTGACTGTATGGTGTTTCAAGTAATAAAAACGTAGATATCTAATTTAGTGCGCACGACGCGTTTCTGGAATAACCTGCATCAGGTGACGCTCAAAGCCAAAATATTTGAAAGCCAAATAATTTTAAAATCTTTGGGAGCATGAAAACCAAAAATTACATAAATAGAAGAATAGCCAAAATCGGCTGTGGTGCCGTACCTATTCCTGAGGGAGGAGTACATTAGTTTTAGTAATAATTACATGATTTAAGAACTGTTTTCAATAACAAAAAGATATCTAATAAACCATGTCAGTGTCGAAGCATTGGCCACTGGGCGGATGATACCCCCGGGGACTAACAGTCCACCAGCAGAGGTATCGACCCAGTAATAGTAATAAACTAGAAAATTGAATGCCCCCCCCCCTTTCCCCCTCATCCCGATTCCAATTTACTACCTTAACTTTTGGCTTGGTTCTGATGAATGTGTAGGGGTATAATGTAAAGAAAACGTCTTGAAGAGCCAAAATGGATTTTCAATATAACTTAATTTGAAGGAATGGTATATTATTCATCGGGTATGATGTAGAAAAGTTATGTTTAGACTTTAAAAGGGGTTTGTGTCTGTAAGACACATACAATGCCCCCGCGGTTATAATTGCAAAAGGGTAAACCAATGTTTTGCTTATTCAGCATCAAACAGAAATGACTGAAATAAATGAATCTGTACCTAACAATGTGATGTTCGATTGATTGATTGATTGAATGGGGTTTAACACCATTTTCAGCAGTATTTCAGCCATATCGTGGCGGTCAGTTTTAGTGGCGGAGGAAGCCGGAGTGCCCGGAGGGACCCGCAAGTATAAGGAGCGTTGTTTACACGTTAACAGGTTTCAGTGGCTAAGTTCATATAGGCATAATTTTGTAAAAAATTGTTGAAAATCAAAATCCATATAATATGCACACCTTCAGTGTTGGTACTAACTGTCTACAAAATATAAAAGGTCTAGCTCAAAAACTGTAGGAGGAGTTAGCCAGACAAACCATGTTCCCTTTATGCAGCTAGTACAAAAAAGTCCAACTAGCGGGACAAACCATGTTCCCTTTATGCAGTCCAACTACCTGTCATTTTGAGAATATTTGATGAAAATCAAAATCCTGCGCACATGCACACCTCCATTATGTGTATAAACATCCTACAAAATATTAAAGCTGTAGCTCCAAAACTGTAGGAGGAGTTAGCGAGAAAAACCATGTTCCATTTATGCAGCTAGTACGAAAAAAATTACTAAGTCCAACTACCTGTCATTTTGAGAATATTTGATGAAAATCAAAATCCTGTGCACATGCACATCTCCATTATGTGTATAAACATCCTACAAAATATTAAAGCTGTAGCTCCAAAACTGTAGGAGGAGTTAGAGGGACAAACTATGCATACTATAGTGTGACGAACGGACGGACGGACAGGGGTAAAACAATATGCCCCCGACTAATAGTCGCGGGGGCATAAAAACGTAGGTATCAAATTTAGTGCACACGACGCGTTTCTGAAATTACCATCATCACGTACGCTCAAAACCAAAATATTTGAAAGCCACACAATTTTATTAGGCAAAAATACAATTCTCCCATTATGACGTCATTTTAACCCCGCTGAACCAGTGGTGGAAAAATCTGTAATCCTCTAGAGGATTAAAATGTCTCGTGCCTTTCCCCGCATTTGACTCGTTTGACGGCTTTTGAAATAAAGTTCGTGATAAATAATGGGAGAAACAAATTCTCCTTCAGTTGCCCATGTGGGTTACGATATTTCTCCACTCTCGAGAGTTAAATTAAAAAATTTAACCAATGGCCTCACGGCTCGTGTTTAAAATTTTTAATTTAACTCTCTTGAGTGGAGAAATATCGTAACCCACGGACAACTGAAGGAGAATCTATATTTATACCTTATCTCCCACATGTAACATTAGACAATTTTATCCTGTTTAGATCCTTTGTTTGAGAGTAACAAATCCCTTAACTATGGTCAAAATTCGATTTTGGCATCTGCTCGTACCTTTCGGACTATCGACAGTGGACCCTTCGGACTATTGACCCTTCGGACTAATTAATGAACTGACACGTCTGATAAACGTTATTCGAGAAACTGGTAGTGGACACTACGTCTTCATCTACGTTTTTATAACATAAATTAAAGTTGTAAGCATTGGCTGTCATTTTTTTAAAAGCGGCAGAGAATGCTCTTTGAATTGCAATAAATTATAATCAGTTCGTGCCAGACATGCTCGATGAGACTAAAATCCGATGATTTCCACAGGCGAGGCATGACATCAAAGATCTCACAACATCCCATAAGTCTAACGTTAAGGTAACCTTTTAAATAAAACTAGAGCTGACCAATTGGGTGATGTCTTACCACGGATAGAATATGCGTCATTGGTTGCAGTAAAATGAGTGATTGTTGTTTAACACCAACTCATCATTTTTTTTAGCTATATCATGGCGAGAACATATTAATGTTCAATGAGATGATGATACAGTCCGCTTTGTACTATAGACCAACACGCTTAGTTGGATTTTCATTGTGCTAGCTCACTGAAACAACAGTCCACGGATAGACACGTCGCCCCACTCGGACACATTATTCTGATTCCTAGCCAACCAGTCTTTGCTCTTTCTCCTTAATGATGCCTGCTTAGCGGAGATGCAACACATACCAATTTTCTTGTTTTTGGCTTGACCCGATCGGGGCTCGAACCCACGACATAACGAACTCGAGGCGAGCACGGTAACCATTACGCCACCGATGCGGTTGCACATGAAAATGTGTACAAATACAAATGTATTTATTAGATTGCTGACACCTAGTTATAATGAGTTAGGTAAATTACCATCCGCTATAGATATGTTATCAAATTGTGTGCGTTAACTGTTAATATAGATATGTTATCAAATTGTGTGCGTTAACTGTTAATATAGATATGTTATCAAATTGTGTGCGTTAACTGTTAAGGTTAATAACTGTTGAACGTTAACGCTAACACACGATTTGTTTATTATCTGGGGAAAAAATAGGGTCAAGGCGAGTGTCCGATATCAGTGTCAGTTTGTGTACATGTCCGGAAGATCTTGCCATAGAATTAACCTGAATGTAATTAGGGGTATATCAACTATTACGGTTAGGGTTATGGTGTTTAAAATAACGTCATTTTCAGCAATATTTCAGTTATGTCGTGGCGATAATATTTTTTGGTGGAGAAAACCGGAGAAGACCACCGACCTACTGCAAGTCACTGACAAACTTTATCCATAATGTTGTATCGAGTACACCTCACCATGAGCGGGATTCAACCGTTGCAAGTTTTAAGTGAAGTAAGTGTATGTACAATATACCTTGCAATGAAAGACTCTGTCAACGTTGTAGAATGAAATCTATAGAAGATGAATACCATTTTGTGATGATATGTCCTGCTTACAGACAGCTTACGTCTGAGATACGGTCAATAAGCGGTTTTTTTTTTAAATAATTGTGATAATATTAAAACCTACTCACATGTACAAACAAATATTTCAATGACTTAAGTTTTGCTTTAAAACTTTTATGGAAAGTTAACATTTGCTTGTTCAAATGAAGTCTACGCACTGGCGTTTTTGTGTCAATGTAGCTACGCCCAGTGCCGGTCTTAGGGGTTGCGGACTCAATGTTGTTCTCTGCAAGACCTGCAATATTTTGTTGTGTGTACTTCAACAGCGGAGACGGGACCCCATAAGCGCAGTCCAAATTGGGAGTAATAGGTCGATTTGGCTCAAGGCTGGCGCTGGCTACGCCCCTGGTAATGACTTCAATTTATTGTGTTTTGCTTAAGTGTCTTTATAGTTCATTCAACACAAAGGGTCATGTACATGTACATGTGAGCTATTGTAATCCTGTTGTTAACATTTCATGTTCCGCTTCTGAATTTACTGGACCAATGCAAATTTTGTGTATTCCCGATTTGATTCTAAAATCATACGTTTTATACCTTTTTATACGAGTTACTTCCCTTACAACAGACAAACTGGTACCCGGTATAACAGGAGTAATGGAAGGAACAACGAATTTGAGTATATTTTCTCATAATTTGTAGATGTTTAAGTTCAGATCCAATCTAATTAAAATTAGATCTCTCACTTTGCTCTTGTTTATTTATATTTCGCGCGTGGGAGATCTAACATAAGCCTGTAGACATCGCATTCTGGTGACCTAGGGTCACGCATATGTAATGAGATGCAAATAAAGGTAACGACTCTCAGAACAGCCAATCAAAATCGTTCTCTGATATCACACATAATAAGCACACATATATTTGATTTGTAATAAATACGCCTAGGTGTGAGAGGGCTTCTAAATGCCATTGATTTGTGCCGTAAATTATGAATTTTCGCCTGAAGACGTCTTCTTGTCTCCGGAAATGCAAACAGTTGTCGGAACAATAGGGCTCCGACATAGTTGATATAGATAACGTTGGAAGAATTCCGAAGGGATTTCTGGCATAATTCATTAGCACCCAGAGTTACGTCCCTTGCATCAATCCACTTTCAAGATCTCGTGAGCGATCATTTGAATGGACAATATTTTGCTTGACTCTAGGTCACCAGAATGCGATGTCTACAGGCTTGCGTTAGATCTCCCACGTGCGAAATATAAATAAACAAGAGCAAAGTGAGAGATCTAATTTTAATTAGATTGGTTCAGATCTAGAGTATAAATTTAAAGCAAATAAAAAATCTACAAATTGAACAGATTATGGAAAAATATAAGTTATTTTCATTGAAATTTGCTTGGAAGGGGATCCTTTTGTCCACCTTAAAAGGAAATAATCCCTGCAAAACGTAGACCGTTAGAATCAAAGCAGGAAATGTGCAACAGTCTATGTTGGAACCAAATTTTACAGGAGGGAGATGTTTCTAAGGTCGACAAACTTTTCTCATTTCGTCTTGATCCGGCAAAAACAATGGCCGCCACGGGCAATTCTCAGTTCTAATTGAATTTAAATTTGACTGTTCTTCAAACCCTAAAAATCTATCTCTTCTGAAAATACAATACTAAATGATTTGTGAGGTCCTTCACAGAAATTCCACGTTTCATCTGCATCCGGTGAAAACATGGTCGCAATATATAGGCAAATGTTGCTACTGATTTATTATTATTATTTACAGTATTTGTATAGCGCATTATCTAATTAAAAATTACTCTAAGCGGAAATTTGAAAAAAAAATCTACTAATCAAAATAAGCTGTAACTTAAAACAGTTGTTATTTTTTATATTCTCTAGAGATTCAAAATTTCGTCTTGGTCTGACAAAAATAAACATGGACAAATTATGTTTCTGATTGCCGATACATTAAAAATATAATTCAGTACAAATGACTGCAGGTATAAATGATGTATGTGCAGTTCTCCAAAAAGATTTCTCAATTAATGTCCAGTTGAATGAAATACATGGTAGTGATGGATAATTCTTGTCTCAGAAACTGTAAACTTGCATGAACTCAAATTAAGAGTACATCAGGTGAGGGATTCAAGGTCATGCGAATCTCTGATATATAACTGACCTTGCTTGTTTTGCTATTTACCTTGACAAGAAATGTCAATCTTCTCTAATCTCATACATGTAAGAACGACATTTATATGTATTCTCTTACATATAAATCATAGATGAACAGGCAAGAAAATGGTGAGATAATGAACAGCTGTGTCATATATATAAAACTAGAGGCTCAGGTGAGCCTGTATCGCTCACCTGATATAAATAAGTCCTCTTAAGAATGTCTGCATGCCGAATACATCTAAGTTTCTATTCAAATCCCATAGGGTTTTATGTTAAAACTATGTCTGCTCATGGCAGCCATCTTGGATGAAGGTTGTGGTCACTGGACACAATTTTGAAAGTATATACTACCCAAGGAACATCCATGCCATGTTTGCTTTAAATTGACTGACTGGTTTCAGAGGAGAAGACTTTTAAACAATTATCCCATTGGGTCCTATGTTAAAACTATGTCCGCTGACGGCGGCCATTTTGGACCGAGATTGGGGTCACTGAACACAATTTTGGAAGTTGACCACCTAAGGACCATCGATGACATGTTTGCTATATTGGTTTACTGGTTTCAGAGGAGAAGATTTTAAAACATTTCTTCCCATAGGGTCCTATGTTAAAACTATGTCCGCTGATGGCGGCCATCCTGGATGGAGGTCTGGGTCACTGGATATAAATTTGTAAGTTGACCATTTAAGGATCATACATGCCATGTTTGCTTTAAATTGGCTTACTGGTTTCAGAGGGAAAAAAATTAAACATTTTTCCCATAGGGTCCTATGTTAAAACTATGTTTGCTGATGGCGGCCATCTTGGATGGAGGTCGGGGTCACATGACATTATTTTGAAAGTTGACCACCTAAGGACAATTCATGCCATGTTTGCTTTAAATTTACTTACTAGTTTCAGAGGAAAACATTTTTAAACATTTTTCCCATATGGTCCTATGTTAAAACTAGGTTCGCTGACGGCAGCCATCTTGGATGGTGGTCGGGGTCACTGCACATAATTTAAAAAGTTGACCACCTAAGGACCATCCATGCCATGTTTGTTGACTTATTGGTTTCAGAGTTAAAGACTTTTAAACATTTTTTCCATAGGGTCCTATGTTAAAACTAAGTCGCATCATGGTGGCCATCTTGAATCTCCGATCAGCAAACGATTCACAAGTTTAGTACATGACCACCCAATGATCATTCCTGCAAAGTCACAATTCAATTGGTTTAGTGGTTTCTGACAAGAAGATGTTCAAGGTTTCAACCAATCAGAACACGTTATTGGCCCTGGTGCCCATGTTGAATTTCCGATTTACACCAAAAACACAAATCTGGTAGAGGACCATCCAATGCATATTTATGGCAAGTTTGGTTGAAATCTGTGCAGCGGTTTCAAAGAAGAAGAGTTAAATGTGAAAAGCTAATGAACGGACGGACGACGGATGCTTACCCATGACAAAAGGTCACATAGCCTATGGCCAGGTGAGCTAAAAATGTATATGATATTCCTGGTCTAATATTTGTCCTTTTGACATGTGTAATGATGCTATACATTGTTTTCTAAAATCTGCATGCTGAGGTATATGTTATTGTATGCCTGTTTATTATATAATTATCTGTAAGTGTCATGGTGTTTAACACCACTTTCAACAATCTTTTAGTAATATCGTGGAGATCAGTTTTATCATCAGATAAAGTTCTATGACTCTCAAACAAAAAATAAAGCAGGTCAAAAGCCATATACATGTAGATTGAATTGATAGTCGATTGCTGAATGTCCAGCAACAAATATTTCCTGAATATTCAGGACCATAGATGTACATAGACCCTCAGACCAACATTCCTATATATATACACGTCTGAAACTTAAACTAAACAGTGCTAGAATTAGATCTTTGAGCAGACAAATTTGTGTTCTTCCCTCAACGGGATTTGAACTCACACCATTGATACACTGAAACACCAATCACTTAGCCTTATGTCAAGCGCCCTCTGTATATATCTATTAATTAACTTTGATTTATTAGCCTTTATATGATCAAATCTGTCAATGCAATATGAAAACTTGCATTGCGTCAATACGGCAAAAACCAGTCCAATAAGAATATTTTCCGTATTGGTCCGATTCCAGTCAGTCCAATAACAGCTAGATCGGAATCCACTCGACTTTTCGACAATTGCAAGGAAAGGTCCAGAGAAATATTGGACTGGTTAATTAATAAAGGTATCATTACGTGATGTTTTTCA
>MJUT01057221.1:140395-150598 GCA_002080005.1 Gigantidas platifrons
TACAGAACAGAAGTGAGACCAAGTGACATAGAAACTCGGACAACATATTAATTAATACCTGTACACTGTTTCTATTATCAGTAGATTTAACAATCACATGACTTTTCTGCTTCATTACCCAGTCATCATAATATGGCTCAATAACAGCATCAAACACATTCTCCTGAAATAAAATAAAAGAAAAATAAATATCAAGGAAATTCTTAATAAAAAGGAATCAAAACTATAAAGGGGAAGTGTAATATAATTCTCATATTTTGTCAATTAATCTATGGTTATGGTATTTAATGCCACTTTCAACAATATTTCAGTTATATCGTGGTGGTTATTGCTGGAGGTAACCAGAGTACCCAGTGAAAACCACCGACCTGCTGCAAGTCACTGACAAACTGTTGTATTAGGTACACCTCACCATTAGCGGGATTCAAACTCACGTCTTAAGTGGTGATAGGCACTGATTGCACAGGTAGTTGTAAATCCAACAACCATACGATCACAGCCACGACAGCCCCTATATTCGTTTTTGATACTTGTGCAGATTCTCCTATTAAAATCTTTACCTGATATATATCTGTGATGTATGTTACCATAGCAACATTAAAATGATCAGCAAGCCCCTGTAATGATTTAAATGGCACTTTATCTAGGACAACAATCCTTTTAGCCAAACATTGATCACTGAACTCAACTGAAACTGATCCTCTGACTACCAGACATTGTATGGAATACTGAAATAGAATGAGCGATTTTTGTTTAATAATGAGTGAGAAAATTTTCAACCACAGTCAAACTTGTCTTATGTATAATGACCGCCCAAGTTCACCCCCAGTTTTTAGTGTGGTTCATCTTGTTCAATCTTTAGTTTTCTGTGCAGTGTCTTGTAGATCTTTAGTTTTCTGTGCAGTGTCTTGTAGATCTTTAGTTTTCTGTGCAGTGTCTTGTAGATCTTTAGTTTTCTGTGCAGTGTCTTGTAGATCTTTAGTTTTCTGTGCAGTGTCTTGTAGATCTTTAGTTTTCTGTGCAGTGTCTTGTAGATCATTATTTGTCCTATTTCTTTTTGCCATTGTGTTGTCTGTTCTTTTCCGATTTACGGATTCTGATTACCTCTTTGGTATCTTCAAACTCTTCTTATCCGACCTTGTTTACACCTGCCCCATGTTTTCCTGTGCAGTTTACCTAATATAACAACTATCTATCTAACGTGTATAAAGATCGTGTTCTAAGCCTGAAAATCGTTTGAATAATGACTATTAGATGACGATGAACATCTTGACAATTTGATTTGTGGATTGATTAATTGGTACTTAAGGGGGTACCATACACTACAGGGAGATAACTCTTTAAAATCAGTTGAACGTTTTGATCACATGATGTTTGTATGCAGATTTCAAGCATCTCGTGATCAAAACCATAGTGAGAAAAGCTGCTATGTGTCTAGTGAATTTATAGCTCCGAGTCTGTTGGTTGGAATTTGTTAAAATTTTGATATTTATTACAGTGGATATATTCAAACACACTGCCAAAAAAAATAAGAAAATTAAATGAACAGATCCAATTTTACCTGAAGTGTATGGTATCACCTTAATGCAGTATTTCAGCTATAATATCCGTGATTCATGTTATTTTTTGATGAGATGATACTAATACCTACTTGGTATCAGACAAACATGTTGAGCTGAGTTGTTATAGTGCTAGTTCACTATGACAAACTTTATCACATAATGTTGTATCGAGTACACCTCGCCATGAGCGTTATTCGAACTCGCGACTTTAGTGGCGATAGGCA
Source organism: Gigantidas platifrons (assembly GCA_002080005.1). Classification (NCBI taxonomy): domain Eukaryota; kingdom Metazoa; phylum Mollusca; class Bivalvia; order Mytilida; family Modiolidae; genus Gigantidas; species Gigantidas platifrons. The sequence continues at coordinate 142,182 of MJUT01057221.1, forward strand.
CTGATTGCAAAGGTAGTTGTAAATCCTACTACCATACGATCACGACCATGACGGTCCAAGTAATGACAAGAACTAGTGTTATAAAGTAGCAATTAAAAACAGGGATGTAATTGAACATGAAAGTCTATCCAATTTTACCCTAAAACACAAATTGAAGTAAAGGAACATTTTTATTTATTTTTATTGCTGTTCTACATTACACAATCACTGTAGGTTCTTCAATAAGGATTATAACTCATACTCTATTATGAGTGTGAAACAGCCTGTAGCCTGGAGTTCTGTGGTAGTCTTTATTTCTATCGATAAATGTTAGATCTGGATATTTTTGCCGTTCTAATGTTATTTTGCATTTAGAATTTTATTTCCCAGATACTGAATAATCAACGAGAAAACAAGATAAAGGTGTAGTAATGTATGGATGCTACATCTGGACATATATGTCGTTCAGATGTTCGTTTGTGTAAATATAGAATTTTATTTCCCACATGCAGTGTTTTAAAAAATTGAGAAAAAAAATATGAGTGAAGTAATGTATGGTAATGTTAATAGAATTTTCTGGCCCAACAAGATAAGTAACAAAGATCTACTTAAAAAAAACAAATGCAAAAACATTGTTGGGGAGATAAAGCAAAGCCGAATGAGATGGCTTCGGATATGTGATGAGAATGGCACCCAATAGAATCCCTAAAGTTGCCCTACACTGGACACCACCTGGCAAGAGATAAAGAAGCAAACCAAGAACAACATGGAGGAGGACAATTACATCAAAGCTGGAGGAAATTGGTTTTTCTATGGGCCAGGCTTAGTACATTACAAAGGACAGAGGGAGATGGCGACAAATTGTGGATGCCTTATGTCCCATCGGAGATGAAGAGGAAAAGTAAGTAATGTATGAAGAGCTAAAATAAGTTATTACCAGATCTAGTATTTCTTCAACAGTATCCAGCCATGACATGTTCAGACATTTTACGCTTGCAGATTGTACTACACTTGACTGAAGAGTTCTTTTATGACCAATGTGTTTATAGCTGTGTAAAACATCACCATTGACTATCTGAAGTATACAAGTCACATGGTTATTGACAAATAGTACATACATGTATAACAATTACTAATTGCAACATGAATGTATTCTTTTCCTTTGATCTTTTTCATGGGTCAGTTGTTGAACTTGTTATCAAGCTAATCATATGATTAGCCATAATTACATGATTCATTCCTAATCACATAATTAGCTAATTCAATGATTAACTAGAACTGTGAGTGACCTCACTGAGTGATACCCCCCACTTGCAGCTTAGTAGGAGTTGAGCTTACAAGGTACATGCCCCCGCCCCCTTTTCGTGAAAGTATAAGTTGAATTATCTCCCCTTTTAAATTTTGGACAGCAACCATATTCCTTCATGCACATCTGCAGGTAGTGTACTACAAGTGTGTTAAAGTTTCATAAAAATCCAATAAGCCATTTAGGAGGAGTTGTGCTTACAATGTACATGGACGGACGGACAGTATAAGTTGAATTATCTCCCCTTTTAAATTTTGGACAGCAACCATATTCCTTCATGCACATCTGGAGGTAGTGAACTACAAGTGTGTAAAGTTTCATAAAAATCCAATAAGCCGTTTAGGGGGAGTTGCGCTTAAAAGGTACATGGACGGACGGACAGGGTGATTCATATATACCCCTCCAAACTTTGCTTGCGGGAGGGTATAAATATGATTAATTAATACATTGATTAAATTTCAGTTCATCAACAAAATTTAATCGTTGGGTAAGCCAAGTATGGGATTAGGAATTACTTATGTAATTTTGGCTAATCATCTGGTTAGTTTAATCACAAGTTCAACAATGGACCCCAGAATGTAAGCAACAACTAAGAACTATGAAATAATACACGCAGATATGAGATATTTCACACTAAGTCTGGGCTATAGTTTTATTACTCTCAGAGAGCCATGCAGTGATCAATGACCTAGATGTGATATTGTAGTGTTATTACTCTCAGAGAGCCATGCAGTGATCAATGACCTAGATGTGATATTGTAGTATTATTACTCTCAGAGAGCCATGCAGTGATCAATGACCTAGATGTGATATTGTAGTATTATTATTCTCAGAGAGCCGTGCAATAATCAATGACCTAGATGTGATATTGTAGTGTTATTACTCTCAGAGAGTCGTGCAATAATCAGTGACCTAGATGTGATATTGCATGGATTCATGTTACAAATCATTTATACCACGGTTTTCCAAGTTAACCATTCTCAAACTTCGCATTCGATTGGTAAACCATTTATCTTGGAAAAACATGGTATAAATATTACTTACAGCATTATAATTAATCCAGGATTGAGGCATTGCACTTAAATTATATACAGAATAACAGCTGTGACATTTATGAGTGTCGAAATAGGAATTATCGCCAGTATTGTAGTCAAAGTGAGTCTTACAGGATGAGCTGAGATACTAGTGAAAATATATGGAAGACCTTAAAACCTAACATTGTCTTTTAGGCAACATCATAATGCACATGATGCCATATTGACCAATAATTCTTATTATCATACCTCATATATTAGTAACCATAAATAGGTTAATTTGATTGGACAATGGACAAAAATCAGAACTCGTGATCACACAGGACAAAAATCATATTCCGTAAAATAAATATCATATTCCACCACTTCGGAAGCCTCGCGGGTTTCCCACCAGAGTTATCGTTCTTTGATAGGAAAACGTTAGAGGCACTCGGAACGCATCATTTGCAGGCAACCGTTGCAATTTGGTTTTTAAATATCTGAGACAACGTTGCAATGGACTTAGAATATGTTTGCCAGCAGTATTTTACATATTGTGTTTTCTTGGTTTCATTTGGTATAATAAAACATTTATAGTATGCGGGTACAGGAAATATGAAAATTTATTCACCCTTGGGGAATATGATACTCTTGGGTGAATAAATTTTCATATTTCCCTCACCAGCATGCAATAAATGTATATTATCATATTCAGTTCAATAATAAAAAGAAAAATGTGGAAACGACCAACAAGAATTGCATTACTATAGAGGGTTAGGATTATTGTTATTAACGTCACTTTCAACAACATTTCAATTATATCGTGACAGTCAGTGTTATTGGTGGAGGAAACCGGAGTACCTAAAGAAAACCACCAACCTGCTGCAAGTCACTGCCAAATTTATCACATAATGTTATATCGAGTACACCTATCATGTACAGGATTCAAACTCACTTTAGTGATGATAGGCACTGACTGCAGAGGTAGTTGTAAATCCAACGATCACAACAGGCTCCTCATTACTATAGATAACTATTTTATAAAAATAAAGATAAATAAAAATAATCATCAATCTCAACATTTGATCTGTTAGCAGAGACAGCAGGCACAAACTAAGGCCAACACCATCTAAGCATGACCGCAATAAATTGCTATAGAACATTTAAAGGGCTTGGGTTAGGGCTATGGTATTTGATGCCACTGGCACTGTCAACAATATTTCAGTTATATCGTGGCGGTCAGTTTTTTTGGTGGAGGAAATCGGAGTACCCAGACAAAAACTACTGACCTGTCACAAGTCACTGACAAATAATAATCTTGTATCGAGTACACCTTGCCATGAGCAGGATTCAAACTCACACATTTAGTAGTGATAGGTACTGATTGGATAGGTAGTTGTAAATCCAACAAACCACACAATCACAACCAGGACAACCCAGAGAAGACTTAAAGAATTAAGAAGTGTACAAATGATGTGAAATAGGTATGAATCTACTAAATCTAAATAAAATTAGATCTGTGCACTTGCTCTCTATTTTCTATCAGTTTTTTACTCGCCGCCACTTGGTAGATCTAAAGACGCTCCTTTAAGGGGTTTTCTCAGAGGTCAACATTAATGCATTATAAATTGACCAATCAGCAATTCTTCTTCAAAATCCTGCAGATAAGAAAAGTATATAGGTTTTGGAAAGCACCCGATAGATATCGAATGTATTCATGTTGAGCTCTGACGTCACCCCTAAAGGAGCATTTTTAGATCTCGCACACGGCGACTAATAAACAACCAATAGAAAACAGGGAGAAAGTGCAGAGATTTAATTATAATTAGATTGACAGTATACTACACAGAAAACAGGGAGAAAGTGTAGAGATTTAATTATAATTAGATTGACAGTATACTACACATACTATACATACCACTGTCCTCAATGGACATCTGATAAACTCAATGTATTCTGTTCTGATCTGTAAAACAAGTCCTGGTACTAGAACAGGTGACTGTGATAAAGGACCGTCTATACAGACACTGCATAATCTACAAAACCAAATCATCATACATCTGATCTGAATCCTTTAAACTATAAAAGCAGTAATAATATTCCAGAAAAATCACCAAAATAAACTTGAGCTGTTGAAAATAAAATAATAAATGTTAATGGTTGAGTGAGTGATTGCTATTCAACACCAAGCTTAAAGCAATTTTTCAGCAAGAACAAGTTAATTTTCTATGAAATGAATGAGGTCAGCTTTGTACTAGACCAACACGCTAAGTTGGATTTTAATAGTGCTAGCTCACTGAAACAACAGTCAGCAGATAGACATGTCGCCCCACTCGGAAACATTATCCGGATTTCGACCCAAGCAGTCTTTGTTCTTTAAATTTCTCCTTCATGCTACATGCTAAGCTGAAAAGCATTAAATACCAATTTATAGTCTCTGATTAGACCTGGCCAGGGCTCGAGCCCATAAAGTACCTCACTCGAGGCGAGCACACTAACCATTACACCACCGATGCGGTTCGTTAAAAATACAAATGTAGACAGTCAGTTTTGCTATCAATTTGAATGACTAATTCAGCAGGTTTCTGATGTAACAGATTTGTTCTGTGAACTTTCGATCAACAACTGATTTCCATAGCATTATTTTATATAACACTTTTAACAACAATGCAAACTACTCCTCTATCAAACGTTAAACTTCTAAACATGGAAATGATAATGACAATGAGCATGATATGGGGGGAGTCACAAAGATTTGTATTGGCATCTTAAGCCCTCCCCCCCCTTGGTATATAGAGCTGGGTTGTTTTTTTTGCTATTACCGACTAGTTTCTACAAAGTGAATCCTGTCTAAACTAAACTTTAAATAAAGTCTCAATGAAGGAAATCTATGTTAAAAATTTAACCTGCATCATGTCTATTCCGAACACATAAGCTGGTCCCCAAAGAGGTTCGGTTTAGACAGCCGATCCCAAAGAGATTCGGTTTAGATAGGTTTCACTTTATTAACATACCTCATTTTATCACCACTCTGACAATCCATTAATCTACGAGCCTCCAATATACATTTCATAATGGCCTCTGATCCATGGCTAAGTCCGAGTGACAACGTCATAAATTTTTTGTCCATGTTATCGGATAATAATTTGTCAAATGAGGTGCTACCGAAATTAGCTGTATTTTCATCAAACCTGCATCTTCCGTTCACTTCATCAGAGGAACCTTGCGGATGAAATTGTCCAGATTTTAAATGATTATTCACATGTAATTCGAGATTTTCTGAATCGTCCAGAAAATCTGGCCCTTTATTATCTTCTTGCGTTGTAGTATGGGACATATTACCTACATGTAATTCAACATTTTCTGAAACGTCCTGTAATTCTGGCCCTGTATTATCTTCCCGTGTTGTAGTATGAGATATATTTCCTACACACAATTCAACATTTTCTGAATCGTCCAGTAATTCTGGCCCTGCATTATCTTCTTGTGTTGTATGTGACATATTTCCTATGTCTTCACTACCTAACAACTTACAGTGTCTGCTTCTGCTTAAAATTTTTGAAGCACAAACTTTATTATCAGCGAAAGGTGTCATAATTTTGAGTAAAGCATCCAGCTTGCTTAAAGTCATATTTTCTCTCAATAATTTAGATTTTGTGTCATTACTGATTTTTTTTACAACCGTCTCATTTTCTTGTAAATCTGCACAAGAAAACAGCCGATTACCACGGGTTTCATCTTTATGCATTCTGACATCAGATTCTACAATGTCTGAAGATTGTGTATGATATTTATTATCAGATTCTACAACGTCTGAAGATTGTGCATGATATTTATTATCAGATTCTACAACATCTGAAGATTGTGCATGATATTTATTATCAGATTCTACAACGTCTGAAGGTTGAGTATGATATCTATTTTCAGATTCTACAACATCTGAAGATTGAGTATCATATTTATTATCAGATTCTACAACGTCTAAAGATTGTGTATGATATTTCTTATCAGATTCTATAACGTCTGAAGATTGTGAGTGATATTTATTACAATCCTTGTATCTCTTGTCCAAGTTTGTTTCTAATTCATGTTCAAAGTGTCTCCCAGCCTTTTTATCAGATGTACACCTTAAATCACTGTTTATTTCAGCAGTTTTATTAGCTAGAGTGTTCGTCTGCTTATTACAAGAGGATATTCGGTGAGTGGATGAGTTATTGGACAAGTCGGTGGACGAATCTGTAAGAAAACAATCATCAAATTCATCATCTGATTCGTGTCGTCCCTCTTGATCCATCATGATTCCACTATCAAGTTTTGCTAGTCTTTGAGGGTATGTCGGATCCCGACGTCCACCTTGATTCATTATAATTCCACTATCAAGTTTTGCTAGTCTTTGAGAAGATGACGGATCCTGTCGTCCATCTTGATTCACTATGATTCCACTATCAAGTTTTGATAGTCTTTGAGGGGATGTTGGAATACTATCAGATAATATACGTGTTTGAGACATATTAGAAGAGTCAATATTTCTGTCTTTATTTGAATTCTCAAAAGTCTGTGAATTTGCATGTAATGCAGTAACAGGATCAAATATATCTATTATTCCTTCGAGTTCATTTTTAACCCCAAAAACTGATTTTGATAGTGGATCGTCAAGTAGCCAATCCAAATCTTTATCGTCTTCAATTTCTTTATCGTCAATTGCGTTCAGATAAATGATGTTAGGTGTCTTTTGTTTGTTTAATGATGTTCTATCACTTTGATCAACAAGAAATGACTTATTTTTACTCGCTTTGCCTTGTTCGTTTTTTTGTGTCTTGTTGACATTATCACCGACACGATCTCTATCATCAACTAGCTTTTCCCCATCGTGACGACTAGAGAACGTTATCTTTATTTCTTCAGTTTTTTTGCAACATTTATCCACTACAACTTCCAACAGTTTTATTATAACATCTAATGGCAGACCCTACAATTACAAAACGTAACAATTATTGATTACTCATACTTTTTTTTTATTTTTAAACATATTTTATTGGCCTAATAGTGTCAGAGGAGATGATTAAAATGTGAACTGCTAAAGACAATGACAATGGAAGGACGTACAACTGACAAAACGTGATGGCAAAAGATCACATGACTTTGTCCAGGTGAGCTAAAAATGATAATATTGATAAAAAAACACTTAACTAAAGATACAATCTGATTAAAATAATTAACACCTGACAAATTTATATCTAATCTTTCCTTCAGGTGAACTTTAGTGTTCTCTCAAGTGTTTGGTTATCAGTTGTAGCCAAACCTTTATATAGTTAGTTTCATAAGTTAATATTAAGTTCATCTGTACCTAAGATTAAAATAAATCCAGCTGTATCAAGGGTAAATGGGATGTGATTTATTTACTTGCAATCCCATTGAGCTTGAAATATATTATACCATAGATACAGCTATGACTGCCTCATGGTTGTGGTTCCTATCATGATGTGCTATGACTGCCTCATGGTTGTGGTTCTTATCATGATGTACATGATAGAGAGTTGCTGCTAACAAGGATTGATTTGATTGATTGATTTTTGGTGTTTTAATGCCACTTTCAACAATATTTCTGACAGCTATATCATGGCGACCAGTTTTAGTGGTGGAGGAGGCCAGAATGCCTGGAGAGAACCACCGACCATGGGAAAGCAACTGGTAAACTTTATCACTTGCGGCTTACCTAAAAAAACAAGTTCCTTTTTTCAAACATCTTATTACCTCAAACAACAATGTCATTGTAACTCTATGTAATAAACATTAAATATTATAAGTTATTTAAGTCCCTATCCGTAGATATGGAGATTTTAACATCCTGAAGTAGCCAAGTACATCCTGAGGTGCAGTGGAAGGGTGTACAGGCTACATTGTAACTCTATGTAATAAACATTAAATATTATAAGTTATTTAAGTCCCTATCCGTAGATATGGAGATTTTAACATCCTGAAGTAGCCAAGTACATCCTGAGGCGCAGTCGAAGGGTGTACAGGCTACTGAAGAGTGTTAAAATCTCCATATCTACGGATAGGAACGTAAATAATGAATTTATCCCTGGTTATAGTCAAAAATAAGACATTTTGGACCC
>MJUT01057221.1:150903-161467 GCA_002080005.1 Gigantidas platifrons
TGTATGTAATGATACATGCAGATATGAGATATTGCATGCTTTCAATACAGGCTGTAGTTTTAATTCTCTCAGAGAGCCGTGCAATTATCAACAACCTAGATGTGATATTGCGTGGCTTCATGTAACAAATCATTTATACCACGGTTTCCCCGAGTTAAAACGGTAAAACAATTTCAAGCTTCGTGTACGATTGTTTACCCAATAACTCGGAAAACTGTGGTAGAAATATTACATATTCCTAATGAAATAGTAGTTATACTATAATGATTTACCTTTTCTAGAAGATTTCTAGATATTCTAAGAAACATGCCAGTCATGTACAGTAGAGTTTTCACACCAGAACCATGTTGTTTATAGTACGATTGACAAACAGAAACTATAAATTGTCCAATAGGGTGCTGAAATAAAGTTTAACAAATTAATACCTATTTGTGACAGTGACTTTTAATCTTTCAGTATCTATTTGGGGTGGGGAGGGTGGAGGGGGGGAGAATTTCTGAATAATTATCCATCAACAGTGCAGCCTTTCGATCTGGTGAGCTAAAAAAGGGACTTGAGTATTATTTCTATGGATTAGGGTTATGGTGTTTAATGCCACTTTCAACACTATTTCAGTTATATTGTGGCGGTCAGTTTTATTGGCGGAGGAAACTGGAGAAAACCACCGACCTGCTGTAAGTCATCATTTGTTCGATACCCACAAGTACCAAAATATTAATTACTCCTGTACACGTTTTTAAGCCTATGCTCAGAGCGGCTGGGGTCGTCGGATACAATTCTCAAAGAGGACCATCTGAATACCATTCCATCATAGTTTGGGCCCAATTGGCCCAGCAGTTTCAGAGAAGATCATTTGTAAGTGATTTTTTGCCGAATTTTCTATTTTTAGTAACGGTGGCCATCTTGGTTGGCGGCCAGGGTCGCTGGACACAATTCTGAAAGATGCCCACCTAAAAACCATTCCACCATAGTTTGGGCCCAATTGGCCCAGCAGTGTCAGAGGAGATAATTTTTAAGTGATTTTTTGCTGAATTTTCTATTTTTAGTAACGGTGGCCATCTTGGTTGGTGGCCTGGGTCGTCAGACACAATTCTCAAAGAGGACCATCTGAAGACCATTCCACCATAGTTTGGGCCCAATTGGCCCAGCAGTTTCAGAGAAGATATTTTTAAGTGATTTTTTGCCGAATTTTCTATTTTTAGTAATGGCAGCCATCTTGGTTGGTGGCCTGGGTCGTTGGACATAATTCTGAAAGGGGATCACCTAAAGACCATCCCACCATAGTTTGGGCCCAATTGGCCCAGCAGTTTCAGAGAAGATCATTTTTAAGTGATTTTTTGCCGAATTTTCTATTTTTAGTAACGGCAGCCATCTTGGTTGGCAGGGGGGATTGTCGGACACAATTCTGAAAGGGGACCACCCAAGGACCATTCCACCAAAGTTTAGTTCAAATTGGACCCGTGGTTTTAGAGGAGTTGATTCAAATGCAAAAAGCTAACGACAGACGGACGACGGCCGCCCAGTGGTAGCATTCGGGTCAGGTGAGCTAAAAATTGTAAATATTTGATATCCTATTGGCTATATATAATCATAATTGTAAATATTTGATATTTTATTGGCTATTCATTATCATAATTGTAATAAATTGTAAATATTTGATATCCTATTGGCTATTCATAATCATAATTGTAAAAAATTGTAAATATTTGATATCCTATTGGCTATTCATAATCATAATTGTAAAAATTGTAAATATTTGATATCTTATTGGCTATTCATAATCATAATTGTAAATAATTGTAAATATTTGATATCTTATTGGCTATTCATAATCATAATTGTAAAAAATTGTAAATATTTGATATCCCATAATAAACCTATTTTACTCACTTGTATATCTAAAACTGTTAATAGCATACTGGTTTCACGTATATAAAAATCCTCATTGTTATCTTGGACACATTTTGTGCTACAATCAGAAAGCGGATTAATTTGTAAATTTTCAAAAGCTGATTCTTTTCACATATAAGTAGTCTAGAGGCTCACCTGACTCTCTATCACCCACACAATATACATGTACATGTACTTATAAATTTATTACTCAATAATGTGTATGAAGAAGAGTTTGAAGATACCAAAGGGGCAATCAGAATCTGTAAATCAAAGGACAGACAACGCAATGGCCAAAAGAAAAAGGACAAAAGAAGTCGAACAACGATCAACAAAACAGAAGAACAGACAATACAATGGCCAAAAGATACCAAAGAAGAACAGACAACACAATGGCCAAAAGATACCAAAGGGGTAATCAGAATCCGTAAATCGAAGAAGAACAGATAACATAATGGTCAAAAGATACCAAAGGGGTAATCAGAATCTGTAAATCAAAGATGAACAAGACAACACAATGGTCAAAAGATACCAAAGGGGTAATCAGAATCCGTAAATCGAAGAAGAACAGACAACACAATGGTCAAAAGATATCAAAGGGGTAATCAGAATCCCTATATCGAAGAACAGACAACACAATGGCCAAAAGATACCAAAGGGGTAATCAGAATCCGTATATCGAAGAACAGACAACACAATGGCCAAAAGAAAAAGCACAAAAGGTCAAACAACAATCAACAAAACATACACTTAAGACTAAAGATCGACTAACACGAAACCTACTAAAAACTGGGGGTGAACTCAGGTGCTCCGGAAGGGTAAGCAGTTCCTGCTCCACTAGTGGCATCCGTTGTGTATAGTATGTGTTCAATGTTTTTGGTTTCTGAGAAGATATTTACAAAGAGCATCGGTTAAGTAATGGTTAGCATGGTTTTAAGTGCATAAAATTGGTATTTGTTACTTCTCCACTATTCATGCAACATTAAGGAGAACAAGCAAAGACTGGTTTGCTTGGAATCAGAATAATGAATTCGATTGGAGCGACATGTCCGACAGTGAGATGACGCCATAAAAATCTAAACATGTTGTTGGTCTGATATAAAATGGGCATCATTATCATCTGATATATGTAACAGTTGTTCTTGTCACGATCTAGGAGATACCGGTAAATTGCTCATTTGGCGTTAAAACGACTAACATTTACCTGTAGTTAATTCTTAATTCTGTGTTATATAAGTATGTAAGTTTTGGTCTATAATCTAGGTTGTTGTTGAGGTGATAATGATTTTAAGCAGTTTCTAATAATACGGACATCTCTTTGATTATCAGGGGATTCAGGTCATGGTGTTTAATGCCACTTTCAACAATATTTTAGCAATAGCGCGGTGGTCAGTTTTATTGGTGGAGGAAACCGGAGAAAACCACTGACCCGGCTTAAGTCACTGACAAACTTTATCACATAATGTATTATTGAGTACACCTCACCTGAGTGGGATTTGAACTCTCAACGTCTCAATAAATCTTGTCTAGTTGAAAAACATGATTGTGATGGACTATTTTTGTCTCAGAAATTGAAAACTTGCTTGAACCCAAACAGTGCATCAGGTGAGAGATTCAAGGTCATGTGAGCCTCTGGTATATAACTGACCTTGCTAGCTTGCTTTGCTATTTACCTTGACCAGAAATGTCAATCTTCTCTAATCTCATGCATGTAGGAAAGACATTTAATATATATTTGCTTACATATAAGTCAGATATTCCCATTCTAATCATTGTCCATTTGTCATATGTACATTTTGTAATTATGCTATAAATACTTTTTTTTTTATAAAAATCTGTGTGGCTCTGAGGTATATGTTATTGTATGCCTGTTTATTATCAGTCAGTGTCATGGTGTTTAACGCCACTTTCAACAATCTTTTAGAGGTGCTTAATGCCAACTCAGCAATTTTTCAGCTACATGTAAATGTTATACATTGTATTATTGGGAGCTGTATATTAAAATGCAACATTATTGTACCTGGTGGTTCTTCCTATGGTAGTCTGAACTAAATCACCTGAAAATATAAAGATTTTAAGTCTATATTATTATGTTACCTATTACTTACCCTATCAAAGAAAAAGTTCCTTTATACATTGTAAAATAGGGCTATCCAAAGTGAAGCAAGATACAACTGTAGCATGTTGATAAGGGATTGTTGAACAAGTGTATATAAAAAGCAATTGTGGACCCCATATTTTGCTTGACACAATATTGTGTTTGGACACAGTAATATGCTGTACCCATTGTATTTTGGATATTTGCTATTTCAAGTGTTAAATAAGAGCCACCAGGGCCCTATTAAGTCAAGAAATACAAATTGTTAACTTCACAACATTAACAGGAAATATTTAAACAAACATGTTAATTGGAAAATTCCACTAATATAAGTTTATTGCTAATGCTAACACATGTTTCTTTAAAACATGTTGCGCAAACCACGTACGGGGCATCAACATTGGATTTGACAGTAAAAATAGCGACTGACACCTCCGATGCAATGAACGAAAAATTCAGAAAAGTTGACACCCAGATACATGGTATTTTCTACGGGGCTATATATAGAGACCTGTGTACACATGCTTCAAATATATGCAAATTTTATAGTAGGGTTGATCAAATCAAGCGTATATGGGCATTAAATAAAATTAGAAACACATTTTCTTCGTGAAAAAAATAATTCGAAGTGGAAATTAATTTTTTTTAAATATGATTTAGGTCACATGTGCTAAATCAATGTTTATTTTTAGCAAATTCCACATCAGTTTAACATAAATTAAAAGTTATTTCTATCATATACCTCTGTTGACATAATTTATTTCACAAAAACACAAAGGTATGTGACATCACATTGAAAAATTATGTAATCAAACTTCCGATTTGAGCATCTTCCATTGTTTACACTGACTACCTTTATTAGTCTTATATATATTACTTCATTAACAATTTATGATATAAATTTACAGGCATAACAAAACAAAAAGACAAGTATTTTAATGGATGACAAAAAATTACGAATTTACAGAAAACTGAAGACTGAGCAACACAAACACCACTAAAACTCTGGACGGTAGGAAGGACATAAACTCAGATGCTCCGTATGTTTCTGCAGTTCGAAATTACATAATACCATTTCATGGACGAAGGAGCTGGGGGAAATTTCCCTCCCCACTTTGAAAAGTTGATGGTGGCAAAACTAATTTTATCCCCCCTTTTTTGCATCAAATATAAGAAAAAAGCTTTTTTCCTTTAGTATGGAAGTATATATTGTCCAGTTAGTCAAGGATATTTGGATAAGGGTATGCTGTGAAACCATAGTGACTTCTTTTTTTAATTACTGAACAGATTTTAAAATTTACCAGTCAAATAAAGAATACATTTTTTGTACATTTTTCATCAAGATGTAAACTGAATGTAATGAGCATCCATTTAAATTATCATAATTATTGAGGTAATGACACATTATTGTCTATTTATATTTCAAAGATAAAAAAACATATTGAAAATTGTGGAAAAAATGTATTGTTCTTTTTACATTTTAGTGTATTTAAAAAAGAATGCATGAGGGCACCCTTATTTCTGAAGCAGGGGTCTCGCTGGGCTTTGCCAATGTCACATTTGGCGATTTTTTTTTCTATCTGGCTCCAAAAAATGGTTGCTGGCGATAATTCTGGTGCCAACATTTTCATGATAAAAAATTATCTAAATTCAATTAAAGGTAATTAAGTGGTCGTTTGCAGGCACAGGTAAGCTACTGTTAAAATGATTGATACTTGAACACCTTCCATAAACATCCTGAGTGACACTTATAATTGTTTATTGTAAACAGCCGGAGGTCCGTGACCTTTCACACCTGTCACAGGTAAATGTAATTAAAGAAAATTTAAACCACAGGTTATTGGATCAGTGCTAACTTGCCTGATTGTTTTTATGAATGTAAATAAAATCAATAATGCTTATCATTTGGAGATAAATATCTTTAATCATTATGACCCTATGGTCGATGCTTACAAATTCACGCACATGGCTCAAGGATCAATTTACGCATGTGTGAATAATAAATGTTTACTTTCAGACTGACATGTCTTTTTATTAATAAATTAAGTCTTCATATCGATAACATGCACTTAATAAGCCATGAAATAGTAGATATAATCTGGAATCAAAATATTTTCATGTCAATCATGATAAGTCACAATCTGTAACCAGAGTGGCCAACTCACCCGCCATCGGCGGGTCACACCTGCCAAACGACCACATCACCCGCCGCGGGTCATTAAAATAACCCCCCATCCCATCCTTCACCCGCCAGAACACCTGACACTATGAAATGACAATAACTTGTGTTGTTTACCTTGGCATATTTCTCGCGAGATGGCCTCACGAAAACAACAGGAAGTGAAACTGTCAAAATAATCTTAGGTAAGTTGTTTGATGAATTATATTGATTAGTGAGTTTTAATTACAGGTAAGCAGGTAATTACTTTGTTTGAACTGCATTTACTCATTGTATAATGTCTTCGACAAGGAAGAGGTCGCTATCCGTGCCTTGTGTTATCGGAAGTCCGAAAAAGAAAAAATATATTTGCAAATACCAACGTAGCTGGGAGAAAGACTTTGAATGGTTACAGGAATGCACCTTAGGGGTGGATTTTGCACATTGCACATTATGTTGACAGTTGTACAAATTTTTCTGTGGCATCTGGAGCATTGTATGTCAAACGTCAAAAGTTAAAGCAGTGAAAGTTGACTAGTGTATATATGAACATCTCATTCTAAACTTAAAACTGTATGAAATAAAATGTGTCTTATATAACTTTTTTTAACACATTTATGAATAAACATGAATACGCCCCGACATGAAGATTATATTCAATTTCGGCTCCAAAATGTCGTTACGCAGTATGACCCAACATTTGAATACTAAATGTTGGGTCATGACCCCCCACACCATCTCTGAAGGTTGGCAACTACAAAATGTATGTCTGTAACAGATGTCTGAAATCATTCTTTGTTTACACGCTGTAGGTAAACTTCCGGTTGCTGTTCTCGAAGTTTTCTGTTTCATTTTCAGCATGAAAATGGCCCCAAAGTAAATAAAACGTTCAGTATAACAGAAAAGATCGTAATAAACATAACAATTTACCCTTTTGACGTGTAACCAGTAATAGAACAACAGTATCATGACTTCAAAGCTGGCGGCATGAGTGATAAAATTTGCATACTTGATAAAGAACGATTTTGTACGAACAATTTATGGCATCTAAATTTTCTGGCTCCAACTTTTTGGAACTGGCAACAGAATTTGATACCTGGCGCCAACATTTTTGGAGCCAGAGCAGCCCCTAGCTGTGAAGCCACATACAAAAATTTCCATTGAAAATATGTCCCAATTTTTCATATTCTGAATGTTTACATGTGCATGAAGCTTTTGGTATGTTATTTTTGAATATTTGATAAAAAGAAAAGGTGGAGAAAAAGTTGGGTCACTTTTTTCATAAAATGAACATTTCATTTTTCCAAAAAAATAAGGTGCCTATATCTACCAACCTACGAATATGAGCCCATATCTTGGTTTTAGAAAGGCAGTTAACTACAAATCTTTTTTTTTCTATTAATCAGATGTTGTACAATTAATTAAAGTGAAAAAATATAAATAAATATGATGTTTAGGAAAATCATGCCAGTAAAACTAAAAGTAAAGTGCACGTGTGTCTTTCACTTGAGAAATATCAGCTGTATTTAACGGACATTGGTTTTTCATGCAGGAAAAGTTGGTATGGGATCAAAAGGGGTTATATTTACATAAACAAAGTGCAACTTCCATTCCAGTTCTTGCATTCTTTTCGTTCATCGTTTTTCAGTGCAAGATTTGTACAGGGGATTATATGATTTGTAGTTGACCGTATCTGTTTCCTTTTGTTTTCCTATTACATCACGGTACCAGTTTATTTTTACTGTACTGTATTCTAGTTCAGAAGTTAATTGTATTTTATGGTTGGGATGGGTACCAGTATTGTACTATATCACCAGCTTTATGAAACCGGAAGAGATGCCATATTTATTTCATGAAGCATTGTTCGTCAGATATTTTTGTATCGCTGAATTGAACATGATGTGGTGAAATTATTGACTTGAAATTCAGTAGTTGGATTTAAATTAGGATTTTATATTTATTTATATCACAATTGGTTAGTTTCGATGTAAAATCAGTACAAAATTCTACATGCAAGTTCGTCTCCATTGATCGATGCATATTGTTGTATAGCAGTGGATTTGCGGCTAATAGAAAAAAAAATAAAGGGTCATCACAAGGATTTTAAAATGACCGATTGCTTAATTTATTATATAATTTAGATGTTTTAACATTGTTTTATTTGATTATTATTTTTTTTAAATAAAAATAATGCTTAAATTGCATTTGTTTACAAAACAACATGTCACATGACTCACAATGCTTCTGGTTAAAAATAGCCACAATTTTTGGTTGAAAGGTTAATGATATGCATATATGTATATATCCATATATCACCAATAACACTTGGTCATCAGTTGCCTGTAATATCACTCATAGTACAAATAACTCCAGGAGGCTATAATAGTATAATTTTCATTAGCAATTTTTAGATCAGCTTCCTCCTGTTAATATACAGAAATTAATTCCACCTAAAAAAATACAAATCTCTGGATTGCTGGAAGATTAATTATTTTGACTGAAAATAACACACAGGGGCTTGAATCGCTTTCATAGAGGTCACGCGGCCTATATACCCTATATACTAACAAGGGATGTAACGACCAACGTAGCCAAGCCACTACCAGTTCTGTTTCAGGCTTGAAAAAAATATTAAAAAATCACACATTCAAACAATCTTTGTTGTCATTCGCTAGCATATTGATTTATCTTTCCGACGAGACATAATTTTTCACAACTGCTTCACTCTAGAAGTCAGTGCACCCCTGTAAACTTGAAACTTTGCTCCAAAATAGGTCACCAACGTTTTGCTCGGACGCAGTCAACGATCTTTACTCAGGGAGTAAAGAGCACAATTGCGGACAATATCCGCATAAATCCTGACTGTCGTAAATACCTATGAACGCCTTCGACTCAACTATCACCAGAACAGTTCACATAGTGCAGATGAAAAGCAGTAACTCACGTTTTACAGTCCGGTATAAATCCTTTCAAATGTTGGAAGCCATTGTTAAAAATACACAACAGCAAATGAAAATTATCTGTCATCTGATTGGTTAATATTTCTCACGACACGCCCACATTCTGATAACGCTTGAAATATATGCTTTAAAAAAATTTCAGTGAGAATTACTTTTAGAAGTAATTTTATATGATTATAATATACCTAAAAATCATTTACAATATTTCTTATATGTTACGAATAAGTAAAAACACTTACCCTGCCCTGAGAAATATTAACCAATCAGATGACAGATTTCATTTGCTGCTGTGTATTTTAACAATGGCTTCCAACATTTGAAAGGATTTATACCGGACTGTAAAACGTGAGTTACTGCTTTTCGTCTGCTTTATGTGAACTGTTCTGGTGATAGTTGAGTCGAAGGCGTTCATAGGTATTTACGACAGTCAGGATTTATGCGGATATTGTCCGCAATTTGCTCTTTACTCCCTGAGTAAAGATCGTTGACTGCGTCCGAGCAAAACGTTGGTGACCTATTTTGGAGCAAAGTTTCAAGTTTGCAGGGGTGCACTGACTTCTAGAGTGAAGCAGTTGTGAAAAATTATGTCTCGTCGGAAAGATAAATCAATATGCTAGCGAATGACAACAAAGATTGTTTGAATGTGTGATTTTTTAATATTTTTTTCAAGCCTGAAACAGAACTGGTAGTGGCTTGGCTACGTTGGTCGTTACATCCCTTGTTAGTATATAGAGTACATTGTATATAGGCCGCGTGACCTCTATGAAAGCAATTCAAGCCCCTGTGAAATAACACTAACTTAAGATGATCATGGAAAAAAAGGAAATTGAATATAACACTGCAGATCAAAGAGATGGATAACTTCATCATACTGTACATGCATACATGTATATGTACATGTGTACTTGTAGAATTTGTTTTCTCAAATAGCTACATGTACAAATGTACATGCATATATTTTGATTTAAGCTTGAATGCAATAATTATAAAACTGCATGATGAGTCCATCTATATATATTGAAACAACAATGCATGAGAGATATGTATACAGGCTCAGATGAGTGTCAAATTCTGTTACTCCTCTATTGATATCAACATGTACATTTTTGTACATGTAGTGTTCTACATGTAAGCACAGTATCTTGATGTTTAATACTGTGATGTATTAAAGACAAAACAGCAGTATATATACATGTACATTTTGTACCTTAATACTACATGTCATACAGTAACTGCAAACTTTGTGATTTGACTGAGAAAGTGATGTACAGTATCAAACGAGGGAGGTACAATCAAAGTATATATCGTAAATAGAGAATTCTTTTAACATATCACATAAGTTTGCCTTAAAACACTGGTACCTCTTTTGAGACATCATCTATTATTATTTTTTAAATGTCATATTATTTTAGAATTTCTGTTATCAAGTACATGTACATATTCTGGTATTTTGTTACA
>MJUT01057221.1:184578-196692 GCA_002080005.1 Gigantidas platifrons
GAGAAAACAATCCTGAAAATTAAATGCCCTATAATAATATTTCACAAAATATAACCTTATTGTGACTTTTTTTCCTGTGACTTTTTCTTGTGACTTTTTTTCCTACCAAAATTGTGACTTTTTTCCCGTTTACCACATGGTGGACGATGTTTGAATTGTTTGAACGAGGAAACTTTTTTTATGGCAAATTACACACTCGTATCAAAGTAAATTGTTTAATAAAACATTGGATATTTATAACTCTGTAATAGTTTGACATTTTATTGCATCAAATTTTAGCTGAAAGTGTTGCTGAGAAGATCAGATCGTCAACGTGTACGATCTTGTAGGTGAAGCTAACATGTACATAACCTGATAACAGGGGACGCCATGCAAGATTCTTTAAAATGTTCATTATTTTACATTAAAAACTGTGATATTTATACGTCACAGGTATTTTTGTCTGAAATTAAGATCAGATAATTTATTACATTATTGATGATTTAATCCTTAATACTTGAAATTCTAACAGAAAATTTTCGAATTTGTCCTGAAATTCAAAATGGCGAACGATGTTTGAACTAGTAAACAATCTTATTTGATAGCAAATTACACACTCGTATCAAAGTAAATTGTTTAATAAATGGGATATTAATGAAAAAAAAATCAAAAAAAAAATCATAGAAACCGTATAGTTCTACCAGTTCAGCGAAATTGTACTCTTACATGTACACGTAACACAGGAACGAAAATTAAAGGAAAGGAAATACATGTGTAAGATCATAGGGGAAAATGGAACTGAGGCTGGTTCTATATATAATATTACATGTTTTCACACATGACCTTATTTGGCACTTTAATTAAATTTATCTTGGATTAATTGGTGGTAATATGCTATACATCTTCTGCTAATATTATTATTCTTTAAAATGATGAAAATTTACATTAATTAAATTAATTTATTCATTATAAAAAACCTATATTTCCCGTGTATGCATGTGTATTACAAATTGTCATTTTGATCCATGATGTGTTACATTATCAGTCTGAGGGTAAATTGCAGGATGGCAATTAACATTCTGTAATCACATTGTTAATTGTATACCTGGTGTCAAGTTTACTACAATGATTTTATGCCTTGATATTTGTCAACTTTTACAGCACAGTATGTACAAAATGTACCCCTCTTGTTTAATGTCAAAAGTAATAACCTTTATTATAAAAAGCCCATACACTTCCTCTGTATATCAGTTTATCTGAAACTATGGGAAAAGTCGACAATAAATCCAAGAGGCAAATCGTTTTACAGAGGAAGAAAGGCCATTCCCTCCGTACCATTACAGACAGCCTGAAAACCAAGGGCTACAGCATCTCCCAGCATGCTGTTCGTTACTGGCTGAAAGCATACACCAGAGGGGACCTAACTGAAAGCAATGAGCCAGAGACCCCCACTCAAGGCACATTCAAGAAGGTTTCCGTCAAAGACGTTGAACTTATTCAACAACTGCTTATAGATGACCCATCTCTGTCCAGTAGAGCCGTCCACAGAGAACTTCTTGACGATGGTGCAAAGTTTAGCCTGTCAACCACAAAAAAAGCCATAGCCGCTGCAGGGTTTACATGCTCCAAACCGCACTACGCTCACCTGGTCAGAGAAAACAACAAGGTAAAACGTATGGAGTTTGGTCAGCAACTTATAGATGATGACGAAAACTTTGCCAACGTCATCTTCTCCGACGAAAGTTCCATGCAGCTGCATCAGAATAAGTCCCAGACCTCCCGACCTGAGGACTCCTTGCCGCCACAGGTGCCAAAACCAAAACACCCACACAAGGTCCACGTATGGGCAGCAATAAGCAGAAAGGGTCCGTCTAAGATCACCATTTTCCAGGACATTATGGAGTCGAACTTTTTTACTAACAGCATCCTTAGGGACAATCTCCTCCCGTTCATACAGAGGAAGTTCCCTCACAGCCATCGGTTCCAGCAAGATAACGACCCGAAACATCGGTCAGCCATGGCTAAGAACTTTATGAATGCCAACAATATCAACTGGTGGAACTCATGGCCATCCGAGAGCCCAGACCTCAATCCCATCGAGATGGTTTGGAACCAAATGAAAAGACACATTGCACGGATTGAGCCAAGAACCCATGACGAACTTGTCAATGCAATCCACGAGTTTTGGGCCAAGACCATGTAACAGATACATCGACCACATCTTTAAAGTTGTACCGGTCTGCGTTCGTATGAAGGGTAAAGCGACGGGACGTGTCCCCAACCTCCTTTTCAAGGATCCATCTAGGGGAAAGTCCATCTCCTACTTTCAAAGAAAGCTGAAGACGGACCCAGTCATCATCAAGAAAGTTGAAGGCCTGAAGCTGTGATGTCTACATTTTAAATAAACGGTCCTTTTCAGGACCACCAAATTATTTCAAAAAGAATCTAAATTGTTATCATTAATAAAAGTAAATTCTAAAGTTCCTAGAAACGGGAAACCCAATTTCATTATGAAACCAAGTTTTATTTCTTTTATTCTCACAACCAACTTATTTTCGTTTCTTGTTATATCTGTATATCTCTGAAAACCATTTTTAGACATAGGCTAGGGGCGGATTCAAGGGGGGGGGGGGAAATTGGAAAAAATATGATTTTTTTGCATAAAATCGTGATTTTTCACACGAAATACCGGAGGCATATATGGTATAGAGATCGTAAAGAAAGAAACTTTATTTTCATTTCTTGTTGGAATGGATCAATCATTTTCAAAATTATGACCTTGTTTCCAAATAAAGGAAACAAAAACGTAGACTAATAAGTATGATCGTCCCAATTATAACCTCACATTTTTCAAAGGAGATGTTCAAAATATTTGGGGGGGAATCTGTCGTCGACTTTTCTTTGCCCCAATGAAATATATAGAGAATTTTGACGTTTTTTTTTTTAATACTTTTGTGCTAAAAAATTACAATCGGACGGGTTGCCGTAATCAATCAAACTAGCTATTGCTTGTCCATCAACCATCGGCCTGTGCACGAGATTGAAGGGAAAAAATGGCGGTTGCATGACATCTCACACAATCGTGGAGAACAAGCTTTTTATACTAAATATACTGGAAATAATTATCGATTTCGTTAAAACTAGATTGTTCTACATTTGAATTGGTCAATAGGAACAAATAAAATAATAACCATGACTTGAAAAAATCAACACAGGTGAACTCTGTCGGCATTTGTAAATATCCTGACATGATCTGATGATTGAAAATTTACTGGACCGAGATGATCACATAATTTGTGTACTATTCTCCATAAAACTTTAAAAAAAAAGAATCTAACACAAGGTAATATATCATCACCTGTCAATCAAATTAGCATCCACACATCAAAAGATTTTTACCAGCTGTGGGAAAGGAAGCTACATGTATGTGATCGTTTTTATGACTTTGCAAATTGCAAATTATCCAAGATTACATTGTACATTGACAACGGTAAATTAAAATTAAGCATCATCTTACTATACAACTTTAAGGAAGCTGTGCACAGCAAAAAAGTACCGGTTTTCATTCAGCAAAGTGATGTACGTTAAAAGAAAATGAACGCAAACATCGAATAGTTTGATTAACACGACCTTCGCGGGATCAATGATCGGTATGCCCGTGATGCCCATGGTGGGCACATCAGTAAAATTCAGTTGGTCCGCGACGGTGAGGGAATTCCGTGATCAAATAATGACAATTATCGGCAGTTCTGCGTCGCGACGGTCCGTGAATTAGGGTGGGCATTGCGTTTTCCGTGATGGCTGTAGTGTATATGTATCTATGATTGGTCCGATCAGCTGTCACATGACTTTGACAATTGCAACGTTTCCTTTGACAACCCCAAAATTTCACCGTGCGAGGTAAATAATAGTATTGTCACCCTCGACAACCCCAAATTTCCCCCGCTAGGTGGCGATAACCGGAAATCGTCTGTTTGTGTATAAAATATGGCAACTGCAGGTCGATTTGCCGCTAGCTCAGAGGAAGAAATAGCAAAAATCCTCTCTGAAAAGGATGCTGAGAACACAAAACTTTCTACGAAATCTGCAATCAAATGTTTGCAGCAGTATTTACTGGAAACAAATGCTGATAGCCTCAACTTTGATGACTATTCTCCTGAGGAGCTTGCCGTGTTGTTGACAAAATAAAAAAAAAATTGTAAGTTTTAAAAACCGTTGTTCAAATTGTCACTCGGGAAAACAACCCTCAAGTTGACAATTCTGGATGTCCACCTCCTAAGAAGGCCATAATTGTATATTGTCATCCCTATGTTTCTTTGTCAAAAAATTATTGTCACCCGTATGTTTCGTTGTCGAAAATTTATAGTCACCCATATGTTTCTTTGTCAAAAAATTATTGTCGGCCTTATGTTTTGTTCTTAAAAATGTAATGTCATCCCTATGTTTCTTTGTCAAAATTTATTGTCACCCCTATGTTTCGTTGTCAAAAAATTATTGTCAACCGTATGTTTCTTTGTCAAAAATTTATTGTAACTCTTATGTTTCATTTTCGAAAATTTATTGTCACCCCTATGTTTCGTTGTCAAAAGTTTATTGTCGGCCTTATGTTTCGTTGTCAAAAGAATATTGTCACCCTTATGTTTCGTTGTCAAAAATTTATTGTCACCCTTATGTTTCCTTATCGAAAATTTATTGTCATCCCTACGTTTTGTTGTCGAAAATTTATTGTCACCCATATGTTTCTTTGTCAAAACTTTATAAACACCTTTATGTTTTGTTGTCAAAAATTTATTGTCACCCTTATGCTTCGTTATCGAAAATTTAGTATCACCCCAATGTTTCGTTGTCGGAAATTTATTGTCACCCATACGTTTCTTTGTCAAAAATTTATTGTCACCCTTATGTTTCG
Organism: Gigantidas platifrons; assembly: GCA_002080005.1. Lineage (NCBI taxonomy): Eukaryota > Metazoa > Mollusca > Bivalvia > Mytilida > Modiolidae > Gigantidas > Gigantidas platifrons. The sequence goes on from MJUT01057221.1 coordinate 189,467, forward strand.
TTGTCAAAAGAATATTGTCACCCTTATGTTTCGTTGTCAAAAATTTATAGTCACCTTTATATTTTGTTGTCAAAAATTTATAGTCACCTTTATGTTTTGTTGTCAAAAATTTATTGTCACCCTTATGCTTCATTATCGAAAATTTATTGTCACTCCTATGTTTCGTTGTCGAAAATTTATTGTCACCCATGTTTCTTTGTCAAAAATTTATTGTCACCCTTATGTTTCGTTATCGAAATTTTTTTTGTCACCCTTATGTTTCGTTGTCAAAAAATTATTGTCATCTTTATGTTTTATTGTCAAAAATTTATTGTCACCCTTATGTTTCGTTATCAAAAATTTATTGTCACCCCTATGTTTCGTTGTCAAAAAATTATTGTCATCCGTATGTTCTGTTGTCAAAAATATATTGTCACCCGTATGTTTCAGCAAACTAGAAATGATGACCTGGTTTTGTGTCCAGATGGTAAAATGGAATGCTCTGAAGGCCAAACTTGTTGTAAGGGGCTTAGTGGTGATTATTGCTGCCCACTTCCAGATGCAATATGTTGTCCAGATAAACTACACTGTTGTCCTTATGGTTATACTTGTAATCCAAACACTGCAGAGTGTGATAATGGGACAGCAGTAGTTCAATTCAAACACACCCTTATTTCAAAAGTGGATAAAATAATATGTCCAGATAATAAGCAATTATCCTGTAACCATGGAAATATTTTACAGGATTGGTTTAAAAAGGGACCATCTGTATCATCTGTGATGTGCCCTGATGGTCAATCAGAATGTATGGATGGGCAGACATGTTGTCCTATGGATGGTGGAACGTATGGATGTTGCCCAATTGCAGATGTAAGAAGTTTTTTTGTTTTGTTTTGTAATAGGCCTTATTATTTATCCAATTAGAAGATTTGAGAGAAATTGAAACAATAATTCTGAAGATTGTCCATTCTCCCATTATTACGGCGTTTTAACCCCGCTGAATCAGTGGTGAAAAAATCTAATCCTCTAGAGGATTAAAATGTCTCGTGCCTTTCCCCGCATTAATTTCAACTTTTGAAATAAAGTTCGTGTTAAATAATGGGAGAAACAAATTCTCCTTCTCGAGAGTTAAATTAAAAATTTTAACCACTCGCCTTACGGCTTGTGGTTAAAATTTGTAATTTAACTCTCTTGAGTGGAGAAATATCGTAACCCACAGGCAACTGAAGGAGAATCTATATTTGTTGATTACCCCTTCGGTTTTCTCTTGCATTTATACTGTAAACAAATTCAATACAAATATAAGGCAACAATGAATCAAGAAACATTTACCAGAACTACAACAATAGAAACAAAGGGGTAGGTATACCAGGTGCTCCATATGGATAAACAAAACCATACTTATCGTTGTCTGTACTACGTTGCACAGACCTCAATTAAACCTTAAGTGTAAATTAATTTAATGTACATTTTAAGTTTTAATTGACACTTAAATTTAATTCAGGTTTGTGCAACCCAGTCCTGGATTTTACATTGAATTCTAACTTCATGTAGCATCCGTCGTCAGAAACAACAGAAACAGATCATAACTGTAATTGTCATGTTTCAAAACTGTATTCGTCAGCCAAAAATGGCAGCTGCCGTTACTGAAAATAGAAATTTCTTAAAGCGACCAAAATTTGTTACATTTGTAGATACACAATGTAGTCTGAGATGAAGTTCGTAGAATTACATGATAATGTGCTGTTAGTATTGTAATTCGTTGTTTTCTGCCAATTAGGCTATTATGTCTATTTTTACTATAAAACCCCATCACTTTTTTTAGCTCACCTTTCCAAAGGCAATGTGAGCTCTTTCCATTACTTGGCGTCCATCGTCTGTTTTAGGTTAACTTTTCACATTTTAATCTTCTCCTCTGAAACCCATTAGCCAAATGAACTGAAACTTGGTAGGAAGCATTTATAGAAGGTCTTCTATAACGATTGAACATTTTGTTCTGATCCGTTTACAAACATGGCTGCCATATGCAATTCTTGTTTCTGATTGGTTGATTTAATAAAAATCTTCTCTGAAACCGCTTGATCAAATGAGCCGACACTTGGTAGGAAGAATCTGTGGAAGGTCCTCTATAAAGAATATTCATTTATTCCGATCCATGAACAAACATGACCGCCTCAGGCAATTCTTGATTTTGATTGTTCGATTTCTAAAAATCTTCTCCTCTGAAACCGCTTGGTCAAATGAACTGAAGCTTGGTAGGAAGCATTAAATTGAATACAGTCATAACAAATAAACTGGTAACCTGCTTAAGTCAGATATTACATACAGTTATGCCAACATGACATATACAGTTATGACAAATAAAAAGGTAACCTGTGAACAGCAATACTAATAAACTGGTTACCTGTGAACAGCAATACTAATAAACTGGTTACCTGTGAACAGCAAAACTAATAAACTGGTAACCTGTACTATCCAGATATTACTACTAATGCTTTAATACTATGCAAAACTAACCTTCCTAATATATACAGTTGAATCACGTTATCTCGAACCACAGCGGACCGAGAAAAAAATTTGAGTTATCCGTAGTTCGACTAAAGAGTAGTGCAAGAATTCGATGTCCATGAAAGGGGAAGTAACTCCATTTGGAATGTTATATCAATTTTCCGACCTCATGATGTTTTTTTTTTAGTTTTTGATATCCATATCAGTTGTTTTTAATTTGGTATGTGCATGTTTCTTTTTTAATTTTATTTCCGTTGACACTATCGTCGCATACTTCCTTGTTTTGTTTTGTGTAATTTACATTTTGTATATGTTATTTTCTTGTGTATTGAAAATCAGTAATGTTTTTATCGTTCATTTACAATGATAAAATAATTAATCAACTAACAACGAACTGTATATAAATGAATAACTTTATTAACAAGATAAACTCACGTTTATTCATACAAAGGAAACATCATGGCAGGCAATACACACATGTTTTTATTTGAAGAATACGAAATATTTAATGAAGCGAATGTATCAATGAAATGCATATAAAATATTATAAAATAGGAACAAAATGTATCAAGCACTAATAAAACATATAAAAGCAATTTACTCAGTATAATTAATAATAAGTAAGAATAAATTTCTGAAGATTGAAATCTCTTTGTCAACAATTGTCATGTGGCAATACACAATGTTTTTATTTGAAGAATACGAAATATTTAATGAAACGATTTGTCAATAAAACGCATATAAAATGTTATAAAATACGAACAAAATGTATCAAGCACTAATAATACATATAAAGGCAATTTACTCAGTCTTTGTTAGAATTCATTTCAACAGATTGACAAAAACTTGAAATGTCACTTTGCACAGTACACAATTTGTTTCATCAAAAAACGGGTCACTACATTGAATTGCATTAATGCAGTATCAGAATTTTCGCTACACTCAAGTTGATCTCTGATGATGTCGCATGCTCTTAAAACTTGTTTTTTACCGACTGTTTATACACGACACAATAGAAGATGTACATGACATACAATTTCGGCAAAAATTACCTAATTAACATAATCCGTATTTTACTATGACCCAAGCGCCACCTGTTTGATTGCCACATCAAATGATATGGGAAAAGTCGTAAGAATAAATAATTGTTAGTGATTTAACTGATTTAATTTAATTATCACTTGATTGCTTCATTTAAAATTAAAAACAGCTAGTTTACACATTTCTTTATAATAATAACAACAATTAACAAAATTGATAAAGCTTAATTAACAGAGAAGATGAATGACGCAAGACATAAATTTGACACTTTGACATCAGTTTATTGAGGTTAATTATCAGTTTGACATAACGAACATTGTTTGCATTTATTTTAATTATTGGTTCGACATAGCGAACATGTTTTGCATTGATTTTCACCTTTGGGACTGAAAAGTTACTTCGAGACAACCGAAATTTCGACATATCGAAGTTCGAGATAAAAGGAGTAAAATCAGTTGAAAAGCACTAGGTTTTGTTCGGGACTTTTTGAGAAAGCCGAAATTTCGAGATAACCGAGTTTGACATAACGAGATTCACTTGTATATAAAATTTATCTAAATCATTTTAGTCCAGCAATATTTCACTGTGAATTTTTTTTTGCATATAAATGTACTATTTGAAATAATGAACACTCAATATAAAAAAAATGTCTGAAATATGTCAAATAAAATTTGAAGAGTACTACATTGGAACCTGTCTAATCCAACACACCAAGGAATCAGGGGAATGTGTCGCATTGTACAGGATGTCAGAACCTATTTATTCTGACACACCAAGGGACCAGGGAAATGTGTTGCATTGTACAGGATGTCGGAATTCTCAGGTTTTATTTTAGTTAACAGAAATACTTTGGGACCATAAATTTTGTCCCAAGATGTCGGAAAACTCATGGTGTCGGATTCCACAAGTTCCAATGTATAGATAAGTAGGAGGATGATACAATCCAACAATGCTTGTTTGTTTACAGGCAAACTGCTGTAGTGACCATGTCCACTGTTGCCCACCAGAATTCAAATGTGATATATTAAAGCAAGAATGCGTTGGTAAAAGGGGCCTCCGCATTAGGTGGATTAACACTATACCTCCCCACAAATCGTCCACATCTATTAGAAAAGGACTTCCTTCACACATGGATATTAAATGCCTTGATGGCCATTCTGAATGTAAATCAGGACAAACTTGTTGTAAACTAGCAAGCGGTGATTATGGCTGCTGTCCCATACCAAAGGTATGAAGCATAAAAGTATCAGTTTTGTTTTGTGTTATGCATTTTGTCTTCTTCCACAACAATTTAGTTGTGTTGTGGTCTCCCTTGGTTCTTCATTATATCACTTTATTTGTTTGTGGTCTCCCTTGGTTCTTCATTATATCACTTTATTTGTTCCTCTGCTAAAATTCTATGTGTCATCTATATCTACATAAGGATCACACTGTTCATCACATTGGTATTGGAAGAACTGATACAAATATATAAATTGGGACTCTGTCGTGGTCGTGATCATATCGTAGTTGGATTTACAACTGCCTATGCAATCAGTGCCTATCACCACTAACATTGTGAGTTCATTTCCCGTTGATGACGAGGTGTACTTGATACAACATTATGTGATAAAGTTTGTCAGTGACTTGCGACAGGTCGGTGGTTTTCTTCAGGTACTCTGGTTTCCTCCAACAATAAAACTGACCGCCAGGATATAGCCGAAATAATGTTGAATGTGGCCTTAAACACCATAAAGCAAACCTATATAATTTGGTTACAACTAGTCAACATATTATTTATTAAAGTAATTTACCTTAGTTATTGATGTGCACATTTATTGTGCACACTAAATTAGATATCACCCTTTTTCTTTTACCATAAAACAACTTTTTGGCAAAAATTGAGTAACTAAGAGCAGTTAGTCACTAACACTGTACTGTCCATGTTTATGTTGGAATTCATTTTTTAGCTCAACTTGCCAAAGGCAATGTGAGCTTTTGCCATCACATGGCATCCGTCGTCTGTCATCTGTTAATTTTAATCTTCCCTTTGAAACCCCTCAGCTAAATGAACTGAAACTTGGTAGCAAGCATCTATGGAAGGTCCTCTATAAAAATTGCTCATTTCATCCTGATCTGTTAACAAACATGGCCACCACAGGCAATTCTTGTTTCTGATTGGCCGATTGTTAAAAATCTTCTCCTCTGAAACCGCTTGATCAAATGAACCGAAACTTGGTAGAAAGCATCAATGGAAGATCCTCTATAAAGATTGCTCATTTCGTCCTGATACATTAACAAACATGGCCACCACAGGCCATTCTTGTTTCTGATTGGTTGATTTCTAAAAATCTTTTCCTCTGAAACCGCTTGGCCAAATGAATCAAAACTTGGTAGGAAGCATCCTTGGAAGGTCCCCTATTAAGATTGCTCTTTTACTTCCGATCTGTTAACAAACATGGCCACCACAGGCCATTCTTGTTTATGATTGGTTGATTTCTGAAAAAAAACTGCTTTGCCAAATGAACCGAAACTTGGTGGGAAGCACCTACATTGTATGAAAGGTTCTGTCAAGTTTCCTCAAAGCAGAATGAAAGGTGAGCAACACAGACTCTGCTCACTGAGCCTCTAGTGTGATAGTGTGTTGTCTTAATGGGTGGAGTGAACTTGTGCATTTTTTTTAATTGTTTGTTTATATCTGTATTGCTGTTGGAGATCCAATTATTAAAATATGGGGAAGACTGGGATCCCATGAACCATAATAACATTCCACATTTTTGTTCAGGTCCCAAGCCAATACCTTGATTTACATCACCATTGATTGGATCTTTTTATATGGAGAAGCACCCAATTAATTACGTTGCTTGCTAGCCAATGAAAATATAATAATGCTTGTCAGTCTAAAGAGCTCATTAACACAAGTTGATATAGAAACATTGCCAAGTAACAACCATTATAGTCAGACAATTCCACTGTAACTTCAGATATTATTTATAAATTATTACCAGGAATGATAGAATTAATATTTTACAGGCTGTTTGCTGTACTGATGGAAAACATTGTTGTCCTGAATTTATCCTGAAATTGGTATTTGTTCTGAGAGAAATCATGAATACAAGTAGACATAAAAACCTTGACAAATAAGGATGGTCATAGTTTGACTTTTCACTTTAAATTCATCTATTATTGATAATGTGCTGCCAGGATTGATAAATTTGATTGTTTTACAGGCAGTTTGCTGTTCTGATGGAAAACATTGTTGTCCTCAGGGAACTACATGTGATTTATCTTCTGGAAAATGTAACCGTGGAGACTTAGCAGTAGTAGATTGGGTTGAAAAAGTTCCTGCTATTATTACAGACGTCGTATGTCCTGACGGTCAATCCAAATGTCAAACAGGTCAGACCTGTTGTAAACTGGCAACTGGTGATTATGGTTGCTGTCCTATACCAAAGGTAAGATTGATGCCATTATTCAACTATTTATCATTCATAATACTATTTGCAAGGCTCATGATTTGAAAATCAGTTGTTGATTGAAAGTTCACAGAACAAATTTGTTACATCAGAAACCTGCTGAATTAGTCATTCAAATTCATAATATAACTAATTGTCTATTTATTATCGACAAACATATCGAAAGTGTAATGATCAGCATGCTCGCCCCGATTTCGATAGTTCATGGGTTTAAGCCCCACTCAGGTCAAACCAAAGACTATG
>MJUT01057221.1:202614-220152 GCA_002080005.1 Gigantidas platifrons
GGCAGGTAAGTATCACTTTACACCTGTTCATGGGCAGGTAAGTATAACTTTACATCTGTTTATGGGCAGGTAAATAAATATAAATTATAAACTTCAGTGGTAATCAGAACTGATTAAATAAGGTAGATAGAAATCTAACTTCTTAATGACAACGGTCGCATTTTATCAAAAATCTTTATATGAGTACACATAAGTAGAAAGTTGACAAAATAACCTATATTGTATTGTTTGACAGTTAAATTAGAAGTTTGTGTGGATGGTTTTTCAGCTATATCAAGACTACCAAACTTATTGGAGGAGGAAAGTGTGGGAGTTATAAAGATCTGACTGGTGAAAACTCCACCTTGGGTCTGTAAACTTTAACACTTGAGGTTGTTATCAGGGTAGTAGGACCACAGGTCAGTGGTGTAAGGCATGTCATTAGAAGTTACTTTTCAATATATAGTATGACCTACCTGTACATTTCTTAGAATTTGAAACAAAATACTGTAGAAATAGAAAATAACAGATATTGTTATATTTTTTATACCATGTTTATATATGTACAGCTGTGTTTATTAATATTATATATCATTATGTGACATACTATAAATACTTTCAACTTTTGACTTTTGTTTTTGTTAGTCTAGTTCTTGGCTTTTATTATAACTTTTTTTTATTTATCTTTGAATAAGCCCAAAAAATGTCAAATCTGTAAAATGTCATGGTCATGCAATGACCTATAAGTTGACCTCACCTTGACCTTTAAAGATCAGTGTTAGGTATTGTCATTAATTTACATTGATGGTCTTGGGTGGTGTATCTGGGTCTGTTAGCTTTTCACACAAACCACTGTACCAATTGAAACAATATGTGATAGAAAGAAACACTTTATATGATTTTCATTTCATTCTAAAGATCTATCTGGCTGCTAGGCCAGTTATGCTTTCTGATTAAATTAAAAAATCTTCTTCCCAGAATCCTCATGTGTGATTGAATTATTACATGGAAGGACTATATGGGAAAGTGGAAAAATGTTTTTTTTTCTTTTTTTTCAGAAACTAGAGATTTTATTAAATCCAAACTGTGCATGAATATAAATTGAATGGTCCCTTACAGAATTTTTAATTTTTGCGTTATTTAAAATCCAAGATGGTCACCATCGCAGGACAAATTTAACATAGTACCAGAAAAATATAGATCAGTGGTTTTGGAATTGAAATGGTAATTGTTATATCTTTTAATTGTCCCCCGCCTCCCAAGCGGAGCGGGGGATATAGAAATGCCGGGCATCCGTCCGTCCGGAAATATTGTAAGCGCGCTCAGATTTGTATTTGTTGACCAATTGATTTCAAACTTACACACAGGCATTATATTAAGAATCTCTATTACATAAGTTCGAAACTGGGCAAAATTCGAAAATAAAATTCTTGTAAAATCATGTTTTTTATAGAAAAAGTACATATTTTGAGAATTACACATTTCTCTGAAACTACAAAAGATAGCAACTTAATATTTGGTATGGGTGGAGATGCCAATGTAAAGTTGAGGATGGAACATTCCCCCCTCCCCCAGCTCAGCCCCACCCCTCTAAGGAATCTGTATAAACAAATGTGACCGAAATCCCCACCCTAAAGCATATATATTTATGATCAGGGTGACTAGACAAATCAAATGCCTTATAGCTAAGGCCCCAGGGGTCATACCCCACCCCCTACCTGAAGTGAACTTTTTAATGGTTGAGATCCCCACCCCTAAACCATATATATTTATGATCAGGGTGACTAGGCAAATTAGATGCCTTATATCTCAGGCCCTGCGGGGTCATACCCCACCCCCTACCTGAAGTGAACTTTTTAATGGTTGAGATCCCCACCCTTAAACCATATAAATTTATGATCAGGGTGACTAGGCAAATTAAATGCCTTATAGCTCAGGCCCCAGGGGTCATACCCCACCCCCTACCTGAAGTGAACTTTTTAATGGTTGAGATCCCCACCACTAAACCATATATATTTATGATCAGGGGGACTAGGCAAATAAAATGCCTTATATCTTTGGCCCTGGGAGGTCATACCCCACCTCCTACCTGAAGTGAACTTTTTAATGGTTGAGATCCCCACCTCTAAACCATATATATTTATGATCAGGGTGAATAGGCAAATTAAATGCCTTATAGCTCAGGCACTGGGGGGTGGAGGGGTCATACCCCACCCCCTACCTGAAGTGAACTTTTTAATGGTTGAGATCCCCACCCCTAAGCCATATATATTTATGATCAGGGTGAATAGACTAATTAAATGCCCAAAGATTTTGACTTGCAACTCGGCTGTTGCATCTCGGATGCTTTCTCGATTTTATAAATATATCACATGGATAACATTACACTCACATTACACCTCTTTCTATTGCGGCGGGGGACACATGGCTACGTGTTGCAATCTTGTTATATTACTGATGTTACATCTTTAGACTTTTTTTTTAATCAAGGTAAAGGATTTTCTTCCTTACAGGTTACAAGCTAAACAAACACTCCCCCTAGATGTCAGATATGTATGTGGGTGGATAGGGTAGTTCAAAGTAATATCCATTTAAATAATAATTAAATAATTATTTATCAATTTAATTAATTTTATTACACAAACACAATAAGGATATAAGTTTCCCTTTTCTAAAACCCAAGGACTCGTTTAACAAAGAATAATTTACTCTTTTTTTTCACTCTGTGTTAAAAATAATAATGGTCGATTCCAGAGAAATCTAGATGTTTATCTATTGCATGTCAGAATGATTCTGTTGTTGTGTTTTATTACCAAATGAATATATATTTCTGAATGATTTGACAATCGGTGATATTTTCAAATTAAGAAGATTGATTGGATGTTTGCATGCCCGTGCAGTCGAGTTGTTTTTTACAGGGAGTAACAGTTTGTGATAAGTAGATTTTGAGTATCTTAATTAGTTACCTAATGGTGTTGATTTTCTATAGGGGGTACTTGTATCACATTCACTTATGTAAAATGGTCAAAATCTAGTTTTTCCTTTTAAAAACATTTTAATGAGTATTTGAAGATGTGTTTTAAATTGAGAGTCATTTCAATAGGTAGATAAAAGAAATATTTCATTCTCAAAACGTTCCCCATTCCCCGTCCTTATTATATGATCATCTAATTAGCTTTGAGAATTGATTCTGGGGCAACTTGAACTATGTCAAGATAGAAGTAAAAAAAACAGCTTTCTTATAATTAGGCATTTTACCTTACGTGATACAAACCATTTGTAATAAAAGATTTATTCTTCTGAAGAAATTGTTATCATTATTGAGAATCTGTTATTTTTAAGGAAATTAATGTTCCTTGTTTCAATAAGTAGAATATATTTGATCCAAAAACCTAGAAATAAAATTATTTGATCCAAAAACCTAGAAATAAAATTATTTTATGCCTCAATCTGAACAATTTAAAATCACAGTCAGGAAAATTACTTGTTAAGAAAAAGCCACAGTTAGTTTTTACTGCTGATAATTAGACTCCTTATTAAATTAAATTTACGTTAGTGAATTGAATTTCCATATTTTTATGGTGCAGCGCTAGTCAACGTTATGTGTTATATAAACTAAAGAGCATGTTCGGCAGTCGTGACAGTTCAACAATTAAAACTGTAAATTAGGTGACAGATTGTAAAATTATCATTATATTTTTTTTTAAGTGCATCTTTCTTCCAGGAAATAGCATTCAGTCAGAGAAGAAGTAAAATTAGTGCAATGATGCTATAGTACATATATAGGTCTCAACAAATGATGATATTTTATCTACAAATATATACTTACAAATACTGTAACTTTTATTATGGAAGTTCCCAAAATTCTTTTACCTGAAATGATATTAAGATTAGGTTTACATAAAAAAAATCGCATACAGTTTGTGATATCTATTTTTTGGACCAAACATCGACAACCTGGATTTATCCATTGGCCTGTAGTAGTCTGCATTCAGTGAGTTATCCATTGGCCTGTATTGGTCTGTGTTCAGTGATTTATCCATTGGCCTGTATTGGTCTGTGTTCAATGATTTGAGTTAAGAGGTGATTGTTTGTTTTGTTGATATTGTTGGAATGGTTGACTTTCACTGTTTAAAATGTGTTGGCCAATGATCAGCAATGAATGTGTTCTTTAAACACAAGTGTTGAACAAGACCTACCGGTAGTTATAATATGTTGAAATTTGTGTTACAAGCCGAAGTCTATTTACTAGTTTATGGTTACTTGTTTTCAAATTAATTACTAATATTCTTTATATGTTTTAACAATATGTGTCTGTCATATTAAAGCATAGGAATTCATGTAGAGTATGCACTGTTAGTTTTGGCAGGTAGAATAAAAAGAATTTTCTGTTTGATTAATGGGACATTAGTTACAAAGTCAGGATAATTCTATTATGAAAAGTCAGATACAGAAGAAACTTCTTTATAAAATGTGATTTTGTAGTGAATTCACAACTCTATATCAAAGTTTTGTTTTATATTATCTAGTTAAGAAAATATTCATTTTCTGAGGACAGTAACAAGGGAAAAAATAAGTAGTCATTAAACAATAAAATTATATCTCTTTTACTTGATACCATCATTGTTTAATGACAACTTTGCTGGTATCCTTTTATTTCAATGGTCAGACTATCTTCACAATTTGATATAGTATATTTTGTATCTGGTCTCTCATGAATACTTTTATTGTCTATGTAGATAATGTTTAGTATCAACTGGTTAACTCAATTACATTTATTGATTGGGGTTATTTAAGAGCAAAAATAGAAGCTATATTATATACTGGTCTGATTTAAATGACCACAAGTTGACTAGAAATGTAGATCAATACACACAATGATGGGGATCTAGTTTTTTATTTATTTTCTGTCGTTAATCATTGAGTTGACCATTTCCTATCAAGTAAGATAAGGGTACTTATCTCATCACAATAATAGCTTTAGAATTGGTATTAAATCTATTAGAAGTATCAATTTAGATTTTCTTTTTTGTCTTGAGAATTATGGTACATTTATAGCCAGTAGATATACCTTGTAGAATTATGGTCTATATATAGCCAGTAGATATACCTTGTAGAATTATGGTCTATATATAGCCAGTAGGTATACCTTGTAGAATTATGGTCTATATATAGCCAGTAGATATACCTTGTAGAATTATGGTCTATATATAGCCAGTAGATATACCTTGTAGGATTATGGTCTATATATAGCCAGTAGGTATACCTTTTAGAATTATGGTCTATATATAGCCAGTAGATATACCTTGGAGAATTATGGGTTATATATAGCCAGTAGATATACCATTGGAGAATTATGGTCTATATATAACCAGTAGATATACCTTGTAGAATTATGGTCTATATATAGCCAGTAGATATACCTTGTAGAATTATGGTCTATATATAGCTAGTAGATATACCTTGTAGGATTATGGTCTATATATAGCCAGTAGGTATACCTTTTAGAATTATGGGTTATATATAGCCAGTAGATATACCTTGTAGAATTATGATCTATATATAACCAGTAGATATACCTTGTAGAATTATGGTCTATATATAGCCAGTAGATAAACCTTGTAGAATTATGATCTATATATAACCAGTAGATATACCTTGTAGAATTATGGTCTATATATAGCCAGTAGATATACCTTGTAGAATTATGGTCTATATATAGCCAGTAGATATACCTTGTAGAATTATGATCTATATATAACCAGTGGATATACCTTGTAGAATTATGGTCTATATATAGCCAGTAGATATACCTTGTAGAATTATGATCTATATATAACCAGTAGATATACCTTGTAGAATTATGGTCTATATATAGCCAGTAGATAAACCTTGTTTGTAACATGAATGCATTCTTTTCCTTTGATCTTTGTATGGTTTATATACCAGAATGTAAGCAACATCTAAGAACTATGAAATAATACACCAGATACAGGTATTATACACTTTAAATCTGTACTGTAGTTTTCTTATTCTCAGAGAGCTGTGCAATAATCAATAATCTTTGTTTCATTTTTAGATGAATTAGAAACTTTTAATCACTTGTGTGGATTGTTGATATATTTTTAACTAAATGTATTCTACCTTTTACTTTTAAAGTCCTCTGAGGTTGTTAGTCTTATAGCTTTATAGCTTTCATATTTGGTAGGATAATTGGTCATGATGTGTAGTTGATCATATTTACCCGCTATTTTGATTTGGCAATTTGTGTAAGAGTTATGGGACTTTAACGTTTTCATGCATTTTCAATATACAAATGTAGTTATACATTAGCTATCATATATGATAAGATGATTGGTCATGATGTGTAGTCAACCATATTATTTAACATAGCATAATGTCCTTTGGACACAGTAGATTTTTGTGGAAGAATTAGAGTAAATATGGTATAGTTTTGGGGCTGGATAATCATTTCTCAGTGTTAATAAACTGTTAACAGAAAGGCAGCTACACTATCAGAACTGCTAAGTTTGAAATATGTGGGGGCGGTGCATGTTGTTATTACAACATTGTCTTGTTTAAAAATGTATTGATCTGAATATGAGTTCTAATCGGGTTCTGTCAGATGTTAGGGCAGGGGGGAGGGTGGTGTCTTACAACAGCTAACACCTCTAATCAGGTTCTGTCAGATGTTAGGGCAGGGGGGAGGGTGGTGTCTTATAACAGCTGACACCTCTAATCAGGTTCTGTCAGATGTTAGGGGAGGGTGGTGTCTTATAACAGCTGACACCTCTAATCAGGTTCTGTCAGATGTTAGGGCAGGGGGAGGGTGGTGTCTTGTAACAGCTGACACTTCTAATCAGGTTCTGTCAGATGTTAGGGCAGGGGGGAGGGTGGTCTCTTATAACAGCTGACACCTCTAATCAGGTTCTGTCAGATGTTAGGGCAGGGGGAGGGTGGTGTCTTGTAACAGCTGACACCCCTAATCAGGTTCTGTCAGATGTTAGGGCAGGGGGAGGTTGGTGTCTTGTAACAGCTGACACCCTTAATCAGGTTCTGTCAGATGTTAGGGCAGGGGGAGGGTGGTGTCTTGTAACAGCTGACACCCCTAATCAGGTTCTGTCAGATGTTAGGGCAGGGGAGAGGGTGGTGTCTTATAACAACTGACACCTCTAATCAGGTTCTGTCAGATGTTAGGGCAGGGGGGAGGGTGGTATCTTATAACAGCTGACACCTCTAATCAGGTTCTGTCAGATGTTAGGGCAGGGGGAGGGTGGTGTCTTGTACCAACTGACACCTCTAATCAGGTTCTGTCAGATGTTAGGGCAGGGGGGAGAGTGGTGTCTTGTAACAGCTGACACCTCTAATCAGGTTCTGTCAGATGTTAGGGCAGGGGGGAGGGTGATGTCTTATAACAGCTGACAATCCTAATCAGGTTCTGTCAGATGTTAGGGCAGGGGGAGGGTGGTGTCTTATAACAGCTGACACCTCTAATCAGGTTCTGTCAGAGTGTCTTATAACAGCTGACACCTCTAATCAGGTTCTGTCAGATGTTAGGGCAGGGGGGAGGTTGGTGTCTTATAACAGCTGACACCTCTAATCAGGTTCTGTCAGATGTTAGGGCAGGGGGGAGGGTGGTGTCTTATAACAGCTGACACCTCTAATCGGGCTCTGTGAGATGTTAGGGCAGGGGGAGGGTGGTGTCTTATAACAGCTGACACCTCTAATCGGGTTCTGTCAGATGTTAGGGCAGGGGGAGGGTGGTGTCTTATAACAGCTGACACCTCTAATCGGGTTCTGTCAGATGTTAGGGCAGGGGGGAGGGTGGTGTCTTATAACAGCCGACGCCTCTAATCAGGTTCTGTCAGATGTTAGGGCAGGGGGGAGAGTGGTGTCTTATAACAGCTGACACCTCTAATCAGGTTCTGTCAGATGTTAGGGCAGGGGGGAGGGTGGTGTCTTATAACAGCTGACACCTCTAATCAGGTCCTGTCAGATGTTAGGGCAGGGGGAGGGTGGTGTCTTATAACAGCTGACACCTCTAATCGGGCTCTGTCAGATGTTAGGGGTGGGTAGTGTATAACAGCTGTTCTTATATAATCAGACTGCAATGTAGGAAACATGTTAATTTAGCCTGTACAGGCAGAACATAAAAGTTGGTCCCAATGTGGTTTAGTTTAGACAGGTTTCACAGTGTAATTAAGACACTTGAATGTGATGTTTATAAACATTAGGTAACACAGTTGTATACTTTGTAATGTAAAGAATATAATTGTTGTTACAGATCTGTTTCATTGTCAGACTTTAAACATAAACACAGTTCATTTTGTAGGGCAGAAAAATGATTTTTATACAAAACAATGTGAAAAATAACAGGTTAATTATTCCTCCTCCATCATATTAGTTTTATTACACTTAAGGGGGGGTGGGCATTTTAATCTTGATAATACAATTGTATTTGTTTGAGATATTCAACAGAATTGACTTCAAAGTTTTAACAGAATCATTTATATTCCATCTGTTATGGCAGAATGTATTCTGTAAAAAGGTTGGCAATGTTGAATAAATCCATTAAGCTTGAATTTCTACTTTCATTTTTTCTTTGAACCATTACATCTTAGCATGGCTACATGATAGATAAATAGTTGAACCATCTGTGTCCCTGTGGTAAATGTTTTAAAACTACAGGGTTTTTTTCAAAAGAATATTGAAAAATCATTAATCATAAACTTTATCTTGTTATAAAAAGAATTGTTCAATAAATGTGTATGAAAATGTAGCATTGAAAAAACTATAAAGGTAATAATTTACAAGTTGATTTTTATCAGAATTATATTCAATATTGTACAATATGATTTTAACATTAAGGGAAAGTAGTATAATAAAGCCATTAACTATTGTAACGATTTTCTATTTTCATCACATATTCTGCTTGTTTGCCTCATTAAACCATTTCAATAATCACAATTAATTAGCTAGTTTTTTTTTTTCAAAGAGTAACATAATTCTGGATGTAAAGCAAAATATTTTTACACATTAATTAATTAAAACGGTTTTTCCCATTTTCATAAAAAAAACTTTTAATTGGTCTGTATTCTTATATTTAGAACACTGGCATTTGACAAATTCCCATTTTCATAAAAAAAAAAATTTAATTGGTCTGTATTCTTATATTTAGAACACTGGCATTTGACAAGAAATCTTAAGATTAATTAGTATCATATCACTATGGGATAATGAGGCTATTCCAAGATTATTGTTTTCTGCGTCAAGAAGATTTTTTTTACATCATACATAGTTTGTTATAAAACGCCTTAATGGTACAGGGTTGCACATTAAAGGTCTCTGACATCAATCTCACTTCACCGGGGGTAGCAAGCAAAAATTAAAAAAAAAGTCCACTCAAATATTCTTTATTTTAATTTGCTTTTACAATCTATCCTAATCTACACAATTATAAAATATGTATGATAAAGATGAAGATTAACTATATTATGTATAAAGTTCAAGATTAACTATATTATGTATAAAGTTCAAGATTAACTATATTATGTATAAAGTTCAAGATTAACTACATTATGTATAAAGTTCAAGATTAACTATATTATGTATAAAGTTCAGGATTAACTATGTTATGTATAAAGTTCAAGATTAACTATATTATGTATAAAGTTCAAGATTCTTCACAACACTTACCCAGTTATATGTGAGGATTGTCATTTTAGTAATATGTAGAAAACACTTTTATGACCACATCATGTCATGAAAAGAGGAGGTTTCAGCCATAGAATTAGTTTAACTCTGCCACTTTCTATAGAAGTGCCTGTAATAAGCCAAATGAGTGAGCAATCATGTGTGTTAAAGGTATTGATTTGATCTCTGTTTCTATGATTTAGGAATTGAGGTTTTGTGCAACCCAGTCCATGTGCCCATATTGTTGTTCTTCATCTAACATTACATTATGAGGATTAGTCTGGAGAAAGTGTCACTCTTAACTTTATAACATGAGGATAGTCTGGAGAAAGTGTCACTCTTAACTTTATAACATGAGGATAGTCTGGAGAAAGTGTCACTCTTAACTTTATAACATGAGGATAGTCTGGAGAAAGTGTCACTCTTAACTTTATAACATGAGGATAGTCTGGAGAAAGTGTCACTCTTAACTTTATAACATGAGGATAGTCTGGAGAAAGTGTCACTCTTAACATTATAACATGAGGATTGTCTGGAGAAAGTGTCACTCTTAACTTTATAACCAACAATGCTGTGTTAATTGTTCTACAGATGTAAGTAGTATCAGAAAGTGTCACTCTTAACTTTATAACCAACAATGCTGTGTTCATTGTTCTACAGATGTTAGGAGTATCAGAAAGTGTCACTCTTAACTTTATAACCAACAATGCTGTGTTCATTGTTCTACAGATGTTAGGAGTATCAGAAAGTGTCACTCTTAACTTTATAACCAACAATGCTGTGTTCATTATTCTACAGATGTTGGGAGTATCAGAAAGTGTCACTTAACTTTCAATTAAAAATATTTTATTCAGAAAAGTACTAAATAGGATTGGATAGCAGGACTAGCCTATATATATCCTCTCCTCTTAACTTTATAACCAACAATGCTGTGTTAATTGTTCTACAGATGTTAGGAGTATCAGAAAGTGTCACTCTTAACTTTATAACCAACAATGCTGTGTTCATTGTTCTACAGATGTTAGGAGTATCAGAAAGTGTCACTCTTAACTTTATAACCAACAATGCTGTGTTCATTGTTCTACAGATGTTGGGAGTATCAGAAAGATATAAATACTGTCATCATTGTGCCTAAGCATCTCATTAAAAAAACTATACACAATGAGGACATTAGAACATGAGATGTCATTGTACCCTGCTATTACTACTGAAAAATATAATGATTAATGGATAAATAAAGACAACAGTTTTAGGAGACAGTTGCATGATGGTCTCTATTATTTTAGTTTTGATAGTGGTAGATTTCCACTGACAAAATTTATCCATTAAAAATGACAAGTTAGAATGTCACATGATATAATCACCAGGTAGCTTTTGTTGTTAGTAGAACCTCGGCATGGTAATGTCAAAGACAAAGTAGGTTATTGTATCTCCTGTCTTTTAAGAAATGTAATCATTTTGACGATAGTTAAAGTATGGTAATTTGTCTATTTTTGAATCCGTAAAATTTAGCATTACTTAATATCCTTATTAGGATTCGTAGAAAATTTAATTTTGATTAGCTAAATCCCACGGGAGAGATGTAATTAACTTATAAAGTGTTGCTATGATATGAAATCCTTTCACTGAAATCTAATCTTGTATCTCCCTCATCATTTTAATCAAAGCTTTACAAATATTATGTAACAAATAACTTAGGCAACCTCATGTATTTGTGCATATTATATGTAAGGCTGTTATTAGATTTTTGGTTTAAGATATTTATTCTGTAAGGATTTCCTGTAAACAAAATCGTCAGCAAGCGAGGGAAAGCCGAGGTAGTGGCGTCATTGTTTGTGTCTGGTCCTAATCATTATTCCTGTCGTATACTTATATTTTATTTTGCTAATTTCATAATCGTGACATTTAATTCGTTTTTCTTCCTGTTGGTGATATATATAAGAAGTTCATTATGATTTGGTGTAATGACAGAGAATTACTAATGGCAATATGTACTCAGTTTAACCATATATATCCTGGAGATTATCAAAACAGTGAAAACAGGTCACAACGGCCTATATATATTTTTTTTATTGATTAAATGGTAGATGCTAACAGACAGAAATTTTAATTTGTCTGCATTTAATGATATTATGCCCACGACTATTTACACCTAATGGCTATGGTGGTTAACTAGGGAGATTAGCAGGGTGGGCAGGGATTGTTTTTTTACCAAATGTTTTAGATCCAAAAAATGAAATACCACCCTCTTTTTGGAAATCCTGGATATGTCTCTCAGTAAAGTGATTGATATCATATCTCTAATGAACTGTAGATTTTATAGGTTTTCATACAACACATTAGATGGACTTGTACTTTAAGTAAGAAAGTATACTGGGTGCTAACTGATGCCTTTTGGTTGACTGTGCTTTAAGTAAGAAATACTGGGTGCTAACTGATTCCTTATTGTTGACTTGTACTTTAAGTAAGAAATACTGGTGTTTTGTTTGATTTTTATTTCTCTCTTTTCTTTTTTTTAAATAATGAGTGATTTTTTGTTACATCGATGGTGGTCAAACTTAGCTTTTTGTGCAAAAGGGACATTATCACCATCTCACTGAAATGTTACAATAGCTGAAAAATTGCTTACTTAACAATTACTGAGTCTTTCTTCTTAGTGACATCATCTTCTAATAGGTACTTTAATTTAAATGTATCCTGAGAACTGTGCATATAGGACTGACATTTTATATAAAAAAAACTTGTTTTCAGTGAGAGAATTGCTAAATTCTTCTGATTACGATTTCACCAAAGATATAATTTTCTGTGTGTATTTCTATGTAATGTTGCTTCCTGGTAGACAGACCTAGTGGCCATTTTGAACGGATTATTGGATGTTAATTTGTGATATTCTGTAGAAATAATGGCAATAGAGGAAAACATAGGGTAATGATCCTCCTTCAG
The DNA here is from genome assembly GCA_002080005.1 of Gigantidas platifrons. Classification (NCBI taxonomy): domain Eukaryota; kingdom Metazoa; phylum Mollusca; class Bivalvia; order Mytilida; family Modiolidae; genus Gigantidas; species Gigantidas platifrons. The sequence goes on from MJUT01057221.1 coordinate 215,230, forward strand.
AAATAGAAGGAAGAGAAAATCAGATTTTCATATTTTCTTTCAAAATACAATACTCTTGTCTGGTATTGTGGTAAATGCTAAAATAATAATATTAGGAATTTCTGCCCGTTGTAGAAGAGATGAGGAGACAGTGTCAGTGTGTTATTCCATTACACCAGGATATTATAATACTGATTGATTCCGTATTGAAATTCAAATTGAACATTTGATTTGATTGTCACAATCGGTAATATACCCATTTATTTTTGAATTTGTCATTATTTGTATTCTGACAAGCTGGTAGTCATGACGAAGGTGGCTGTGATAGATAAAAAGACATGTAAAAATCAGAGCAACCTTATATGGAGGTCGGCAGAAATACACAACAACCTTATATGGAGATCGGCATAAATACACGACAACCTTATATGGAGGTCGGCATAAATACATGACAACCTTATATGGAGGTCGGCATAAATACATGACAACCTTATATGGAGGTCAGCATAAATACATGACAACCTTATATGGAGGTCAGCATAAATACATGACAACCTTGTATGGAGGTCGGCATATATACACAACAACCTTATATGGAGGTCGGCATATATACACAACAACCTTATATGGAGGTCGGCATATATACACAACAACCTTACATGGAGGTCTGTAAAGAAGTAATAATGTTTTCCATGAAATCACATGCTGTCACCTTTTGTATAATTCATTTGAATACTGAAGTCATCTTAAAAACATTTGATTTGTTAACCTTGAGATTACACATTGCCATTATAAATTTGTATTTTTTCTATAATTGAGTCTAAAAGACAAATGTTGAATAAATTAACTTACATTTTGAAAATTTTGATCAACAAAATTTTTAAATATAAACAGCTTAAAGTTCAGTAAAAGAAGTGGAGAGAGAGAGAGACATCTCAGTAAGTTTTAGACAGAGAACAAAACTTCTAAAATAAAACAGCTTATTGTTCAGTAATAGTGAGACACAGAGGGAGATGTTAAATTGTTGATAGATGGTGTTTGTTTTTTTCACCAATTCTCATTGCAGACTATATGTCATACCTGAAATCTATGCTGTTTTATAAAGTTCAAGGTTATCCAATGTTTATGTTTTCAAAAATATTATTTCAAAATTGCACTGTTCTAATTATAGATTGCTTCAGCTTGTAATTCCCCTTTTGAATGAATTTCTAAGCTTAAGCTATATTAAATCATCAGTGCTAAAAGAAATGAAGGTTCAATTACACTTATATTTTATGTAATTCTTGGTTCTTTGTATGTGGGATAATCCATGACTTGAACTTTGTCATAGAAGTATAATTTTTTGTCCATCTCTTGTCAATTGAATTGTGATTTGTAATTATTAGTAAATGTTAAGACTCTTATTAGTTAATTTTTCTATAGAATATGTCATTGAAACACTGTATTAACTATTATTACCAGATTTTTTTTATCATCAATTCCCTTGGAAACAATTCCGGACTTAACAACTTATATTGGTTTGGATTTTTTTCTCGCTATGTTTTTTATTGCATTCCCTGGACAAGTCCAATTGAATAATCTGAGCTTAATAAAGTTCCGCTAGCAAAAGAAACACTAGCGTAAATTAATAAAAGTCATCTGGGTTTTTGTTGTAATTGTTTATGAATGACTCCCATCAGGTTAACTTTAGGTGCGTTTGATTAATCATATGTACTAATGTGATGTAACATCAATATTACATAGATTTCCTGGCTTATTTAATATAGAAACATGGAGCTTGTCATTGTTTTAATTAAGGAGATATTATATAGATTAAATACAACATCTGATGTTTGTATGACTTCAAAAAATTGTTATCATCGTTCATATGTACTATTGGTTTTCCATTTCACTGAAGATATTTTCAATATATTTTAACAATGGCTCTAATCTTATATCAACATCCAATGTCAAGGTCAAATTTTGATGTTATGACCTTTACCTTTTCTTTTTTGTTTGTTGAAAAAGGGAACAGTAAGGGTCAGATATCGTCAACGGTCATTATTGATTTCCATGTTCTTACTTCAATTTTTCAGCTTTATCATGGGGAGAACAAGTTACTTTTTACTTCAATTTTTCAGCTTTATCATGGAAAGAACAAGTTATTTTTTACTTCAATTTTTCAGCTTTATCATGGAAAGAACAAGTTATTTTCTACTTCAATTTTTCAGCTTTATCATGGAAAGAACAAGTTATTTTTTACTTCAATTTTTCAGCTTTATCATGGAAAGAACAAGTTATTTTTGATGAGTTCATTATTTTGTCTGTTTTTTATTGGACATTCCACTCCACTTTATCATTATCATACGAATGAGACATTTTCCTGACTCCAAACCAACCAAATAATCATTGTTCTTACTGCTGAGTGAAGAAACAACAAATACCAATTTTATACAGGGCCCAGTTGGTTCAATGAGTTAGGTAGTTGTAGGGCCCAGTTGGTTCAATGAGTTAGGTAGTTGTAGGGCCCAGTTGGTTCAATGAGTTAGGTAGTTGTAGGGCCCGGGTGGCTCAATGAGTTAGGTAGTTGTAGGGCCCAGTTGGTTCAATGAGTTAGGTAGTTGTAGGGCCCAGTTGGTTCAATGAGTTAGGTAGTTGTAGGGCCCAGTTGGTTCAATGAGTTAGGTAGTTGTAGGGCCCGGGTGGCTCAATGAGCTAGGTAGTTGTTGGGCACAGGTGGCTCAATAATTTAAGTAGTTGGATTACCTAACAACTCATACAAGCCTATCACCAATACTGTGTGGGTTCACGCCCGGATTTGTAAATTACAAAAAAGTGTGCACTCGACTTGCAGCTGCAAGTGATAAGTAATGACTTCCATGATTTCCATTCCCCCCCCCATGAAAAGAAAATGAAAAAGACATTAAGTTGAAAGAAAAAACTTATGTGTTTTTTACTCATCAGTTAAAGCTGAATTTGTTGTCAGAGGAACTACTTTCTAAAATCTTTAAGTAAATGATAAGAACATTGTAGTTGAAGCTAACATGATTATTAATCTGTTTTTAAATGGGGACTCGGTGGTCTAATAGTTTAGGTGAGCAATTGTCAACATAACCACTGTTTTTCAAGCTTAAATTGATGGTATATAGGTTTGTGTCCAACTCACTGGAAAATGTGCTTGACTGGTACCTTAAATGAGAAAGGTTACCAGGTTACACTAACCCATGCTCAATGATTGTCTCCAGCAACTTGATCTGGCTTCTACTTCTACAGAATCTGTTGACATGATTTAGCTGATCAAATTGCTCACAATGGCTTGAAGCAAACATTCAGTTAATTCAATACATTTTCAATTTCACAAAGTTTTAAGTTTTCTTTCATTTTGATCCTATCTAATGCTCTTAAAGATTGAAGTATTTAACCAGAAATACAGGAAATATTCCCTGTCATTTCTACTGTTTCACAATTTTCTTGTTAAATCAAACTTTGATATTGTCAGTATCTGTTTTCCCTTCTTTTTTTTTTTTAGATGTAACAGTTGAAAGGGAACAGTTACAAGTGTAATAAATCATTAATCTTGTGCCTTAATTACAGAAATGACTATTTTAAGAAAACCAGAGTATTTCATAACCACGATGGGGTTATATTTACGTCTGTGGGAGAGATTGCATTGCTGCTTATAATATTTAAATATTAATGAAATATTTAATTTTTTAGTTCATTATAATGAATTAAATATATACACCTTGCAATAAATATTAAAGAAAATGTGCAGTAAGCATTAAATTTGAGGGGCCCGGGTGGCACAATGAGTTAGGTCATTGGATCTAACAACTCATCAAGCCTATCACCAATACGGCATGGGTTCGCGCCTGGCTTTGTAAATTACAAAAAAGGGTGCACTCGACTCGCAGCCGCAAGTGATAAAGTTTACCAGTTGCTTGCCCATGGTCGGTGGTTCTCTCCGGTTACTCCGACTTTCTCCACCACTAAAACTGGTCACCATGATATAGCTGAAATATTGTTGAAAGTGGCGTTACTGTCCATCAACAAGAAGCTTGCCCCTTTAATATTTGCTTCAGTTCAATCAGTTTGTGAAACTGATGACACAATAGGTCCATTTAAATTGTCCTATTGTTATAGAAAGAGCTAGTCTATAGGTGACCAATCAACCATTGCCGAGTCACCTGTTGGACATTTAAATCTCTTTGCAAGGATGTAATGAATATTTGGTATAGAAGAAGAAGTTTAGCTTTGTTTCATTTCATTGTGTCCCTGTTTTTCATTGATGTGCCTTTCTATTTTTAAGTGTGTTTTTGTGTTTCTGATTTTGTCCTTTAATGATCCAATTTCTTGCTTCCAGTGTAAAACAGAATATTAATTAAAAAAGCAAATTTTAGAAAATTAAGAGATCAATATTTAATAAAAGACATTCATAAATGACAGTCTTACTGGTAAATACTGAGACAATTTTTTCAGCACTAATTGTTAGGAGTAATAAATTATCCAGTTAAACTTGTTCAGTAAAGGGACATAATCCTTGTCAACGAATATATCCACAATTGTAAAAAATATTTTCAGAAATTCTCCTGTTGATATTGTCTAAAACAGAGTTAGATATTGCAAGTTCCATGTGTTCTTCATAAAAGTGATTTTCCCTTTTTATTCCATCTTTTATTAGTTTAAAACAATACTCGCAAGAGTTAAGTTCTGGGTGATATGGAGGTTGATAAATCAGCGATATCACTGTTAATAAATGTTGCAGCTGATTCTGGATAAGTCTAGAGTGATGGAATCTGCAATTGTCCATTATAACAATATCACCAGGAATCAGTATTGGTGTGCCATACAAATTCTGATCAATGACTTCAGCTACGGAAAGACAGACGGACGGACGGACATCATGAACACTATATATCTCCCGCTGAGTTGGGGGTATAATAAAAAATGATAATTTCATAAATC
>MJUT01057221.1:223351-235520 GCA_002080005.1 Gigantidas platifrons
CAAGTATTAATGTAGTTAGTACCCTCAATACCCACCACAAGTATTAATGTAGTTAGTACCCTCAATACCCACCACAAGTATTAATGTAGTTAGTACCCTCAATGCCCACCACAAGTATTAAGGTTCCTAGTCACATACCAATCATTTCAGTGTGTTATACATGTCTTAGCAATACCTTTTATACCCCTGATGCTGGTTTAACTCATTGTCGGTAATCCAACAATAATTCTGATTCTACCTCCTCTCATCACCCATGATTCAAATGACAGAAAAATCTCCATAGTCATGAATTATTTATGAATCATTTTAAAACATTTTGATTAGTTCCAACACTATTTTTTACAACCAATAAAATCACAGCTTTTAAGAAGTAAAGGATTTCCTGCAAATTTAAATGTTAAAAGGAGGAACAGCTCGCATTTAATCATGAAATTATGACGATGAATGCTATTCTGACTGTCAGATGATATCTTGCATAATCTAATAGGCAAATCTGAGTGTTGTTATGGAAACTAATATATACAGTTCAGTTACTAACCCTCAACGCATGTTTACATTTGAATTTACCCACAGGTAATAGAGAAGGAATTACTGTTTTTTAAGCTTGCATCTATATCTTGCTAAGTTATTCTTCTATCATTATTTCATTGGTCACTCTCATGTAAATTTCTATCTGGGAACAAACATCTAATAAAGAAATAAATGTAATAAAGCTGAGACATAAACTTTATTATGCTTTCTCTGTTCTGTGTAATAAAAACTCAGGATAATGACATAAAAATCTCTCAAAATAGCTAAAAACTACTAAATCAGAGTGTTTGTCATTGATAGACTGAAATTAAATAAAATGTTTTAAAATAAGATGGAGGCGTATTCAGTAAATGATCAATTCTGAATTTCATTGAAGCACACGAGGTGACCTTCGAAAATTTGTGGGACAAGTAGACACAGAAAACAAATTTGATGGATTATTTTTTCCCAAGAAAAAATGGAGGAGACATGTAGATCTGAAACACTCATGAATATTTTCAGTAAAATTAGACCATTCATTTCAACTTCAGTTAATACTTTATTTCTCATCTCTATTTTTGTGTCATGATGAAGAATGGAAAAGAAATAGATTTCAATATTTTATTGAATTTTATTTGCTTTTAAAAGATTTGGAAATGATTTGTCATGGCAGGGTTAGTTCACTAGAATTAAATGATTGGTGATTAGATTTGTATTTACCAGTAATTTGGTCACTAATGTACTTTAAGGTATTATCTCCTCACCATCAATTTATTTTAACTGTATAATTTTCCCTTAAAAGCAAATCATTTAATTCAAAGGGATAATATTCTAACATTTCATGGTCTTTTTTTATGTTCAATGATTTGAAGTGTGCGGTGGTCATTCGTTTGTTGATATTGGTGGAATTGTTGACTTGTTATAATGATGACCATGTGTTGTGGTGAAAACAGGAACAAGTTGTACCTGATAAAACTGAGGACTCGGTGGCAGAGTGGTCTAGTTAGTTAGCAACAAGTAGTACCTGATAAAACGGAGGACTCGGTGGCCGAGTGGTCTTGTTAGTTAGTCAGTTTTTGAATATACAGATAACTGTAGCCAGTATGGTGTGAGTTCTCGTCCTTTGGACTTTAAAAAAAAGGGTGCGCTCAACTGGCTACTCTATGTAATAAAGTTTACTGGTTATTTGCCAAGGTGGAAGGCTCTCTCCAGGTTTTCCCATTTCCTCCATAATATAAGTTTACTGCTGCTGAAAGTGGCATTAAACCCTTAAATCAATAAACAAACCCTGATAAAACTAAGATTGTCAGTTAGTACTTATCTTATCATGATAAAACTAAGATTGTCAGTTAGTACTTATCTTATCATGATAAAACTAAGATTGTCAGTTAGTACTTAGCTTATCATGATAAAACTAAGATTGTCAGTTAGTACTTAGCTTATCATGATAAAACTAAGATTGTCAGTTAGTACTTAGTTTATCATATGGTTTACATTATTTGTAGGTTGTAAACACAAGTGTCTTTTGTTTTACATAAAGTTTTTTTTTTATATTTGATTATTTTGAAAGATTTATAATATATTAATGTTTTTTTTTTTTTTTTTAGTTTGTGTGGATTTAAGCTTTGAGATGATACAGATGTTCATGGTGTATTAAATGTTTGGGGTGTTTGAGGTAAGAAGAAATACATTTTTAAGTTATGTAAGAGTTAGATAAATACTTCTCCATATGTGAAACACCCCAGAAAATACATGTAAATAAAGTGAAATACAGCAGGGGTTTATATTGTTGAAGAAACCTTTCAGTACAGAATTGTTTTGCTTTATAAAAGTTATCTCCCTTTTGATATCGGTAGTAATAATCTACAGTATGGTCATTATAGATCAGTTTTGGGCAAGTTTGACCAGCTGTAGAGAGAATTACTTGCTTATTGTTGTAGGTTTAGGAACAAAGTGAGCACCAGGGATAAAAACTAAAATATGAATGAGTAAATGGTTACAATAAAGAATAAATTTTAAAACTAAATCTCCTAATATCAAACACCATTTCTCACAAAACAGTCAACATAGATATACCATTCCACAGAATAGAAACACAAATATACCATTAAGCTATTAAAAATAATACTTCCAGTTTAATTAAGATGGTTTATCTTGATTTATCAACCCCCACTTTACATAATATAAAACATAATACTATAAATGATATTTCTCTTGTTAATACACTTTGAGATTTCAAATTGACTAAATAGAAAAATGTCAAGATCAAAATGCAATTTATCAAATGGTTTGCTTTCAAACAAATTTGTCTATGTACCAGTGAGAATCTTAATTAGCTAGTGGGAACACCACAGCAAAGTTATGATTTATCTCATCAAAATTATACAAAGTTTTAATCACATCAGTGATAGATTACTACAGGAGGACTGGCCCCCAAGGGATAAATAACAGGTTAGTGATGTGTTAACTAGATCATAGATTCTGTAGGAGGATTTATAGTGCAAGTTTAAAATCTATGTAAAGCAAACTGGATGCTAAATCAACTTGAAAATAATTTAATTTTTTTGTGAATAGGTTTTTTTTAGTAAAAAAAATTGTTAATCATTAACACCAACTTTAGGCTCTAAAATTGACCAGCAATACAAATATATTAGTATTAAATAACAAATACTTTATAAGATTGTTACCCTTAAATCAGATTAATTAGAGCATTCCTACATAAAGATGAGATCCAGGTTTTTTTAAAGGCATTTACATTTATTTTGCTCATAACTGATGCTTGGAACATTAATTTGGAGAAATGTGAGCTACTGCCACCACTTTGCATCAATATGGGGAAATGAATCACTATCAGGTGGTTATGTCTAATATACCCACCAACAAACCAACATGGCTGCCATTACTATAAATAAAACATTGTGATAAAATAAATAAAAAGAGCCTTCGACTAGCCAATAAAGCTAAATCATTCCACTAAATGAGTTTGAACTTGATCAGTAGATTCATTTTAATGAATAATTTTAGGTATATTACAGATTTGTGCTAAAAGATTTCCTGGTTTTTCTGATTATTGAGAAATATGCAAATTAGTCTGCTCAATGAAAGACATTTACATACTCAATGTGTTTTTATGTTTAATCTGCTGAATAAAAATGTAAAAAACATGGTCCAATAGGGAACAAAACAATTATAGTCTGTAATCTATGGCCGTCCAAGTACAAGTAACTCAATTACTACTGATTTGTTTCAAAATTAGATAGCAGCAATTCCTCTCATCAATCTAATTTGATATTGACTAATCTATAATGATGTTAAATTATGTATTTGTTTTGTCCCATATAACTAGTGGACATGCCCTCAGAGAGGTTGTATCCTGTAGCTGGTTACCTCAGATTGTAGTATAACTGTTGAACGAGGATTTTTTTCTACTGTTCCTCTATATAAATTATATTAAAAGTATTAATATTGAAGTACTCCAAAATATGTATAATTTGGTTATTATTGTTTCTGTGTCTTCATTCTCACAAGTTAGGGTTTATGTGTACATAGACATCCTCTGCAGCACACCTATGGATGCATAAACTACACACTTGTGATGATATTTACAATATTTATTGCATAGTACATCTGTAACTCTGTAACTAGACAATAAATCATGTAAGTAAAATGTGGTACTGGGATCGACCTATAAGCAGAAGAAATCCATCTGAAGCGAGGTTATAATGGATAAGTTTCCCTTACAATAAGCCACCAATGACCTCTCCTAACAACAGGCCACCAATGACCGCTCCTAACAATAAGCCACGAATGACCTCTCCTAACAACAGGCCACCAATGACAACTTCTAACAACAGGCCACCAATGACAACTTCTAACAACAGGCCACCAATGACAACTCCTAACAACAGGTCACCAATGACAACTAACAACAAGCCACCAATGACCACTCCTGACAACAGGCCACATTGATCACTCCTAACAACAAGCCACCAATGACAACTTCTAACAACAGGCCACCAATGACCTCTCCTAACAACAGGCCACCAATGACCACTCCTAACAACAGGCCACCAATGACAACTCCTAACAACAGGCCACCAATGACCTCTCCTAACAACAGGCCACCAATGACAACTAACAACAGGCCACCAATGACCACTCCTAACAACAAGCCACCAATGACCACTCCTAACAACAGGCCACCAATGACAACTCTTAACAACAGGCCACCAATGACCTCTCCTAACAACAGGCCACCAATGACAAATCCTAACAACAGGCCACCAATGACAACTCCTAACAACAGGCCACCAATGACCACTCCTAACAACAGGCCACCAATGACAACTCCGAACAACAGGCCACCAATGACAACTCCTAACAACAGGCCACCAATGATCTCTCCTAACAACAGGCCACCAATGACAACTCCTAACAACAAGCCACCAATGACCACTCCTAACAACAGGCCACCATTGACCACTCCTAACAACAGGCCACCAATGACCACTCCTAACAACAGGCCACCAATGACCACTCCTAGCAACAAGCCATCAATGACCACTCCTAACAACAGGCCATCAATGACTACTCCTAACAACAAGCCACCAATGACCACTCCTAACAACAGGCCACCATTGACCGTTCCTAACAACAGGCCATCAATGACAACTCCTAACAACATGCCACCATTGACCACTTTTAACAACAAGCCACCAATGACAACTCCTAACAACAGGCCACCAATGACCACTCCTAACAACAGGCTACCAATGACCACTCCTAACAACAGGCCACCAATGACCACTCCTAACAACAGGCCACCAATGACAACTCCTAACAACAGGCCACCATTGACCACTCCTAACAACAAGCCACCAATGACAACTTCTAGCAACAGCCCATCTACAAACACTTCTTATTAACTGTTACTCATTAGGAGGTGCCCTAAAATTTATTTTACAGTGTAAGGAACATGTCATTACTGAAACAAGAGACAGTTATTAACATCCAGTCCTAGGGGAGGGTTGTATGCTTCATTTGTCCTCTTTCTGACAGGTTGTAGTCAGCATTAGAGAAACTATGTCCTGTTTCTATACCTGGGAGTTCATTGTCTGAGTTTGGAATGGTGTATAATCTTGGCCCAGAATGTGTTTATAAACATTTAAAATCAGAATTTATACAAAGGGAAATTAGCTGTCAAAATATATCGATCTTTGACACTATCTCAGAAAAAATATTGTTACCAGCATGTTTAAAGAGTGCAATCAGTAAAAGTCTTAAATAATTAAAACTAGATTGAATTACAGTAAAATAATAGGTGATTCAATTAAATGTTAGATTACAAACCAAACATGGTTGATGGTTTGTTCTGTATTTTAGCTTTAGATATGTTTTATATAAATACCATGGTACTGTATAGCTATTACATCATTTTGTTTACCTCTATATTTACATGGTAAACAATGATCAACCACAGATGTATATCAGTACCTACATCTGTCTGTTAGTTACACCAGATGAAGAAAACAGAGTTTCTATAAACTTGCTTGATCTTAAGGCAAAATTTAATAATAGGAAAAACAGAAATCACAGGAAGCTATTTGTGTAATTTAGATTTATTGTAGTCTAAATAAATGGTCATTTTCACATGGTAAATTTCCTATTAATGCAACATTGATTAAAAATAATGCTCGTTTTCACTTTGTAAATTGGTTCTTATTGGTTAATGATCAAATTAAAAAATTAGGAGAATGAAATTGTCCCTATTTAATTGTTTTAATGTTATTTCACTGTTTGTCTTTTGTTATATTCTCATATTTTCAATTGTCACAGCATTTCCTTTATAGAGCCATATTTCTTGAGAATATAGAAGTTATGTTCAAGTAGTCAAATTAATTTATTATATTTCTTTGACATAATGTTAATATTTAGCCTTGAATTTCTTATTAACTTGATCTTTTCACTTCTCAAATTAGTTCTTATTGCAGTATGATAAAATTATCATGATTGTTGATAGTACAGATTTATAGGCCAACACTCCTTCAAATTTCTGTTTAAAATGTCCCTAGAGCATGTTTTCATTTATTCAAAATAGATTTATAATGATTGTCATAAACTGAAATTTAAAATAATGACAAAATAGTTAAATTATTATTAACTTTTTATAATTTCTGAGATATAATTTAGATAAATGTTCCCTACAGAATAACATGGAATGTATTTTGTGCATGTTGTGCTGTTGTTTACAGTATTTGAAGGAATGCAGTATAATTCAATTATAATATGGAAATTAACTGAAAGTAACGACATATTTTTTTCTTTACTAAATGTTTCCCACAAATTAATTTATATCAATTCCAGGCATGCACCAATTTTGTCGTGTGTTTCCACATGAAGTATCATTTTATATTTCTATTATTGATTTTTTGTAGAATATATAAAAGTGTAAATTGATTTTTATTTGAAGAAATTAAGAAGTGAATCAAACTGTCATACAGATCTTTTCTACAGACTGTAATCAATGTTTATCTCCTAATAAAAGTTGTGTAATATTTAGTATTTAATGAAAAACTCTCCACTCTATAGAAGGATACCCAATAAATGATACTTTGTGGCAGATTTGACCAGAGCTACAAATTGAATTAGCAAAGGTCCATTGTCCTGTGTGGTTTATTGTACTCTCTTGTAGTTACAATCGGCCAGTAGTTACGATCAGTCAGTAAGTGTCATACATTTTATGACATTTGTTGCTTTAACTTACAGTCAGTAAGTGTCATACATTTTATGACATTTGTTGCTTTAAAATGAGTATTTTGATGGATGCACCTTCAGACAACCAAATACTGTAGAAATATAAAGGTAATGTGTTAATTAATTAATATTAGATACATATTTCAATACCTTGTAACTCATCAGTAGTGCTAAATCAAAATGAAATTGGAAAGTTAAAGCATTGTTCAACAAGTATAAAGGATACTACTACCTCTTGTAGAAAATGATTACCTTGTAGCATTAACAACATAATAACAGGAATTATTAACAAAATTATTAATGGCTGCTACAAGATGTACTTTAGATTTCATTGATAGATACAATATAAGTACATTGTCGGAAAATATACAATTTATTTGGACGAGCTTTAGAAACAGATAGAAAATCGAGCCTTTGGCGAGCTTTTCTAGCCTGTTTCGCAGCAAGTGCAAATTAATTTTATATTTAACTCCAATTTACGTACATTGAGTTTATCCTGCAATGTCAAAAGATCCAAACAACTACCTGTCTAAATAGAGCAGAAACAGACGTCGTTCTAAACGTTTTCAAAGGTGCTGACAGAAGTTATACCATAGATAACATTGATATAACATGTTGATACAGAAGTTATGCCATAGATAACATTGATACAACATGTTGATACAGAAGTTATACCACAGATAACATTGATACAACATGTTGATACAGAAGTTATACCACAGATAACATTGATACAACATGTTGATACAGAATTTATACCATAGATAACATTGATACAACATGTTGATACAGAAGTTATACCATAGATAACATTGATACAACATGTTGATACAGAAGTTATGCCATAGAATACATTGATACAACATGTTAATGCCATGGATGTCATTGATACAGCATGTTGGTACAGAGGTTATAGTATAAATATCATTCACTTGTATCATTTGTGTTTAAAAAGCATTATTACATCATGTTTTCACCAAAATACTATTGATCTTGCAAGTTGTACTAAAACAATATTGATACAGCAAGCTGTGCCAACAAGTATTTTATCAGTTTAATGAATCATTGGTATAGCAAATTGTACAAAGATATCACTGGCACAACAAGTTATATCAAAATATCATTGGCATAGCAAATTGTACCAAAATATCATTGGCACAACAAATTGTACCAACATACCATTAGCATAGCAAGATGTACCAAAGTATCATTAGCATAACAAGTTATACTGGAATATCATTGGCATAACAAAATGTACCAAAATATCACTGACATAGCAAATTGTACCAAAATATCATTGGCATAACAAGATGTACCAAAATATCATTGGCATAGCAAATTGTACCAAAATATCATTGCCATAGCAAATTGTACCAAAATATCATTGCCATAGCAAATTGTACCAAAATATCATTTGCATAGCAAATTGTACCAACATATCATTGGCATAGCAAATTGTACCAAAATATCATTGCCATAGCAAATTGTACCAAAATATCATTGGCATAACCTTCATCAGGTATGCTCTAAAGTCTAAATATTTGTAGCCAAATAATTTAAAACTCTTTGTGAACAAGAAAGCCAAGGAGTCTAAACAGGATAACCAAAATTGGCTAAGATCACCTATTTCTGAGGGAGGAGAAACTTGCTCAAAATATCATTGACACATCAAGATATACCAAAATATCATTAGCATAGCCAAATGTACCAACATATCATTGCCATAGCAAGAGGTACCAACAAATTAAAATATCATTAGCATAGCCAAATGTATCAACATATCATTGCCATAGCAAGAGGTACCAACAAATCATTGGCATAGCAAATTGTACCAAAATATCATTGGCACATCAGGTTGTACCAAAATATCACTGACACACCAGGTTGTATTACTGGCACAACTTATACCAAAATATCTTGGCATAGCAAATTGTACCAAAATATCACTGACACACCAGGTTGTATTACTGGCACAACGTATACCAAAATATCATTGGCACATCAGGTTGTACCAAAATATCACTGACACACCAGGTTGTATTACTGGCACAACTTATACCAAAATATCATTGGCACATCAGGTTGTACCAAAATATCACTGACACACCAGGTTGTACTACTGGCACAACTTATACCAAAATATCATTGGCACATCAGGTTGTACCAAAATATCACTGACACACCAGGTTGTATTACTGGCACAACTTATACCAAAATATCTTGGCATAGCAAATTGTACCAAAATATCATTGGCACATCAGGTTGTACCAAAATATCACTGACACACCAGGTTGTATTACTGGCACAACTTATACCAAAATATCATTGCCATAGCAAATTGTACCAACAAATCATTGGCATAGCAAATTGTACCAACATATTATTGGTACATCAGGTTGTACCAAAATATCACAGACACACCAGGTTATACCAAAATATCACTGACACACCAGGTTGTATTAAATATCATTGACACTTCAGGTTGTATTAAAATTTCATTGACACTTCAAGTTGTATTAAAATATCATTGACACATCAGGTCGTATTAAAATATCATTGACACATCAGGTGGTATTAAAATATCATTGACACATCAGGTCATATTAAAATATCATTGACACATCAGGTTGTATTCAAATATCATTGACACATCAGGTTGTGTTAAAATATCATTGACACATCAGGTTGTATTCAAATATCATTGACACATCAGGTTGTATTAAAATATCATTGACACATCAGGATGTATTAAAATATCATTGACATGTCAGGTTGTATTAAAATATCATTGACACATCAGGTTGTATTAAAATATCATTGACATGTCAGGTTGTATTAAAATATCATTGACACATCAGGTTGTACCAAAATATCATTGACACATCAGGTTGTATTAAAATATCATTGACACATCAGGTTGTATTCAAATATCATTGACACATCAGGTTGTATTCAAATATCATTGACACACCAGGTTGTATTCAAATATCATTGATGCATCAGGATGTACCAAAATATCATTGACACATCAGGTGGTATTAAAATATCATTGACACATCAGGTTGTATTAAAATATCATTGACACATCAGGTCGTATTAAAATATCATTGACACATCAGGTTGTATTCAAATATCATTGACACATCAGGTTGTATTCAAATATCATTGATGCATCAGGATGTACCAAAATATCATTGACACATCAGGTTGTATTAAAATATCATTGACATGTCAGGTTGTATTAAAATATCATTGACAAATCAGGTTGTATTAAGATATCATTGACTCTTCAGGTGGTATTAAAATATCATTGACACATCAGGTCATATTAAAATATCATTGACACATCAGGTTGTATTAAAATATCATTGACACTGCATGTTGTACCAAAATGTCACTGACACAGCATTTGACACAGCATGGTGTACCAAAATATTATGGGAGCAACAAGTTGCCTAAGGTACAGTTAAGACCTACCCCTTTGGTATCTTCAGACTTTTTCTTATATCAAGTCCTGATTTAACAAGAATAATTGTTTCTTAAAAATAACCATAAAATTAAATTTTACTTTTAAAATCCTTTGCTAACTTAACCTGTCAGTAATTTAATAGACTAACTAGATTACACTGTATTTAGAATTCATGGTGCGTCAATCTATATAGTTCTGAAGATGTACTGTGTTTTTATCTGGTAGTAATTGTTATTGATGTATTCTACAGGTCTGTTTCATTAATTATATTTCATCAAAATTAATCAACTTTAGCTACTGTGATGTATAATTTACTTTCTGTTATGGTGTTTAATGATAACGATAAATATTGCGTTTCTGATGAAACAATGAAAATTTACGAAAAAGGACTATTGTAGATTAATTATAGGAAAGGCCTCTGGGAGTGATGAATATTATTAGTATATTTGATTTCTACATTTCTTGAAACACAATTGGTTTGGATTGAGTTACTTTTTTGTTTGTTGACGAACTCAAAGTACCGTAATTTATTTCTATATAAATTTACTGGAAAACCAGATCATGAAATTATTGGGGGAGAATTATATTAAAAAAAAGCATAGAATAAAAAAATTATTGATAACATTTGGAAATATAATTGTTTTTACTTATTACATAAATCACAAATGTTTTGTTTCTAGAAAATGTCAGTTTTATCTTTAGGGGAAAATGATGATTGAAAATTTTTATTTTCATATTTTATTTACTGTGACATAAAAACTATCACATTATACCACGATTGGAAAAAAATATATACTATACATATAGTATATATTTTAGAATTTTAATTGAATTTAAATATGAAATAATATTAAAGTTTAATGAGCTTACCATGTAGACCTGTCCTAGAGTCCGATAATATTTCCCAACTTAGAGAAGAAATATCAATAATAGAAAGACATGACAATCCCTCCTCCAACCTCCTTAGCCAATCAGATTTACTAACACCTGTTAATCATTGTTTGTGTAGCTTTGATATAAAGAAGTATTTATTTTTGATCTGTTATAATATTATTATGGGATCTTAAATATTGATTTTTAGTAATACCAGATGTATAGTAATTTAGTATGTAAAATTCTTCTATTGTAAAATAACTTGTTATACCCCCTGCAAACAAAGTTTGGGGGGTATATAGGTTTCACCCTGTCTGTCTGTCCGTCTGTCCATCCGTCTGTCCGTCCGTCTGTCTGTCCGCATAGAGGGTACATGGTTTGTCCGTGCAACTCCTCCTACAGTTTTTCTGCTAGGAAGTTTTTATTTTGCAGATCATTTGTACATATATCAAAGATGTGCATGAGGTAAGGATTTTGATTTTTGTGCATTTTTACCAAAAATATAGATTGTTGAACTTAGTCATTTTTTGGTGAATTTGGCAAAAAGGGTACATGGTTTGTCCG
>MJUT01057221.1:249397-265177 GCA_002080005.1 Gigantidas platifrons
GCAGTCATAAGTCATTGCCCTATTTGTCCCATGCTAATTTTTCATCCTCTTCATTCTTTTCTAGTGGCAGTCATAAGTCATTGCACTATTAGTCCCATGCCAACTTTTTCGTCCTCTTCATTCTTTTCCAGTGGCAGTCATAAGTCATTGCCCTATTTGTCCCATGCTAATTTTTCATCCTCTTCATTCTTTTCTAGTGGCAGTCATAAGTCATTGCACTATTAGTCCCATGCCAACTTTTTCATCCTCTTCATTCTTTTCCAGTGGCAGTCATAAGTCATTGTCCTATTTGTCCCATGCTAACTTTTTCATCCTCTTCATTCTTTTCCAGTAGCAGTCATTGCCCTATTTGTCCCATGCTAACTTTTTCGTCCCTTATTCTTTTCTAGTGGCAGTCATAAGTCATTGCCCTATTTGTCCCATGCTAACTTTTTCGTCCCTCATTCTTTTCTAGTGGCAGTCATAAGTCATTGCCCTATTTGTCCCATGCCAACTTTTTCCTCCTCTTCATTCTTTTCCAGTAGCAGTCTTGCCTTATTTGTTCCATGCTAACTTTTTCGTCCTCTTCATTCTTTTCCAGTGGCAGTCATAAGTCATTGCCTTATTTGTCCCATGCTAACTTTTTTTTCCTCTTCATTCTTTTCCAGTGGCAGTTATAAGTCATTGCCCTATTTGTCCCATGCTAACTTTTTCGTCCTCTTCATTCTTTTCCAGTGGCAGTCATAAGTCATTGCCTTATTTGTCCCATGCTAACTTTTTTTTCCTCTTCATTCTTTTCCAGTGGCAGTCATAAGTCATTGCCCTATTTGTCCCATGCTAACTTTTTCGTCCTCTTCATTCTTTTCTAGTGGTAGTCATAAATCATTGCCCTATTTGTCCCATGCGAACTTTTTCGTCCCTCATTCTTTTCCAGTGGCAGTTATAAGTCATTGCCCTATTTGTCCCATGTTAACTTTTTCGTCCTCTTTATTCTTTTCTAGTGGCAGTCATAAGTCATTGCTCTATTTGTTCTATTCCAGCCTTGTTTTCATACATATATACATGTACATGTAGTAAGGATTAAGGAGTTCAGAAAGGAATGTCACTTTTAAATGACCAATATATACATACAGTACATGGCGTACTCGTCTTATTTTTTTTCTATCATCAAATGAATAACCATTGATACATTAAAACAGACTTATATCAGGTGTAAGGAGACCTGGCTGGATCTATAATGACAGACTTTGGAATCATATTCAGTAGAAGATTATAATACCTAGCTTCAGTAAGTTTCTTTACCCTCTTGTTTTTATATTTCATTCATATTAAGTGGATTGATGGTCATATTTTTTGTCTTTTATGTTGAAAATTTTGATTAATTTAGAAATGTTTCTTTTTGAAATAAAATTTGAATCAAGAAACAAACTTTGATAATGAAAGGATACGTTTTTGTTTCTCTTTATTGTATTTTGCCACATTTTGCACTGAAAACGTTTGATGATGGTGAAAATAATGGATATAATTTTACATCAGAAGAAAATAGAAGTATGCTATTTTTTTATGTTTATCTTTCTGTTGGTTATTTTTTTTTCATGTTATAAATATGTTTAATAAACAAAGTATTATTATATGTCCATTTGACTTCCTTTAAACTTTCCCCTTTACATAAAAACTTGTTAGAGATGACTTTGATCTTGTTGTGATCTTTCCTTACCTTAATTAGTACCCTCTTTTGTTTATTAACTGTAATGTCAAAGCCGTTATCATTTATTGTAAAAGTTCTTACACAATGTTGATTCTATCAACTCACAACTTAAAACAGGTTTGGCACTTCTTTTTTTATGAGGTTGTGAATATATGTGGATCCTTTCCTTGTCTTTTCTTTGTTGAAGATGAGAACATTTGATGGAAAAACAATAACTAGACTCAGATACAAGATTGAGATAAAGATTTTGAGTCTAAATTTAATTCAATAGAAATTATCAGAATGTTTGAAAGGTGTACTTTAAGATGGCTTGATGACCTGTTTAAAAAGGAGTGAAGTTTAATCTATTGGTATATACTAGTCATCAATGTCTCTCTTGGGATTCAGTGTACCACAGCAACATGCATCAGAGATATGTATGATATTTCTTATAGTAAGATATACAAAGGTTGTAAAGTGCCTATTTAATGGTACATAACAATATCTAATATTATGAAAAATAAATATCTTTATAAAAATGTATTCATTGTATTACAATAGTCTTCCAATGATAAGGCCACTGCAACCAAAAATCACCTCTCTCATAAGGCTACTCTGACCAAAGGTCACCCCTGTTATCAGGCCACTACAACCAAAGGTCACCCATCTTTTAAGGCTACTCCTACCAAAGGTCACCCCTCGTATAAGATCACTCCAACCAAAGATCATCTCTCTTATATAAGGCCACTCCGACCAAAGGTCACCCCTCTTATCAGTCCACTACAGCCAAAGGTCACCCCTGTTATAAGGCCACTCCTTCCAAAGGTCAACCCTCTTATCAGTCCACTACAACCAAAGGTCACCCCTGTTATCAGTCCACTACAACCAAAGGTCACCCCTGTTATAAGGCCACTCCTTCCAAAGGTCAACCCTCTTATCAGTCCACTACAACCAAAGGTCACCCCTGTTATAAGGCCACTCCTACCAAAGGTCAACTCTCTTGTAAGGCCACTACAACCAAAGGTCACCCCTGTTATAAGGCCACTCCCACCAAAGGTCAACCCTCTTATCAGTCCACTACAACCAAAGGTCACCCCTGTTATAAGGCCACTCCTACCAAAGGTCAACTCTCTTGTAAGGCCACTACAACCAAAGGTCACCCCTGTTATAAGGCCACTCCCACCAAAGGTCAACCCTCTTATCAAGCCATATTTCAGATGAACTAATAGATAAAAAGATAGTAAAAATCAACTATATTATCCCCATCAAGAGAACCACCCATCTTACAAGACCACTTTTTCATTGCAAATTATTGACAAAAGTTCCATACATCTACTGTCAACAGATTATACTAATGTGTGGTATATATCTTAGAGTTTTATTTATTTTATCAGCTGTAATCCTGTTATAGATTTGAAATGTCAAAGAATTATATGACAAATAACTTTCAGACTGTTATTTTGTTGTTTAAGCAAGTATATAAAGGTTAATAGGCAATCCAGTTGTTTTTTTTTTGGGTACATGTCACAAAAGTGCTATATGCTTTAGTTTAATAAGATTGATAGTCAAATTTATTTACAAAAAATGATTTCAAACAAATGATTAAAGAGATATATATAGAGTAGTCAGCAGATTTTTTAATGACAAAATATTATATATTTGTGAATTATTTTCATGAGATTCAATCTCTGAAATAGAAACCATGATATTTTATTTTGTCAGGCAAACTATCACCTGTGCCACACTGGATACAAAATACCTCATAATACAATAGTTCTAGGGGAAATCTCATGGTATATAGATACAAAATATAGCACCTAGTTTCTCTGTTGTGGGGTATACCCTCTACAAAAGGAGCCTCCATTGGTTGTACAAAACCATTTAAATATGCAACTCGCAACTTAGAACGGAACGTATATATATAATTGAGTATATCATATATTTGGATAATATCAAGCTCCTGTAACATAAACACCTTGATTTGATTTGTTGTGTTTTAACACCACTTTCAACAATATATCATGGCGACCACTGGAGGAACCTGGAGCACCCGGAGAGAACCACCGACCATGGGCAAGAAACTGGTAAACTTTATCACTTGCAGCTGCGAATCAAGTGCACCCTTTTTTGTAATTTACAAAGCTGGGCGCGAACCCACGCCATATTGGTGATAGGCTTGTATGAGTTGTTAGATCCAACGACCTAACTCATTGAGCCACCCGGGCCCCTATATAAACACCTTGAAGCAGCTCCTAATGAGCTAAAGTTTGATATGAGTGGATCCGTTGGAGTCTTGTTTTTAATGCAAAATTTTCTGACTTTAATCAGTTAAATGGTGATGAAAATACTACTAGGACTCTGAATGGGTTGTAGTTTAAGTTCATTCATCTATTGAGAGACTTATGTGGAGAGTTTGGATCCCATTAATCTGTTAAACACAACCATATTTTTGTACCTGTCCCAAACCAGAACCTGGATATCCAATGCCATATGTTGTGTTCTTATTTGTGTTCAGTGGTTTGAGGTGATTGGCGATTGTTCGTCATGTTGATATTGTTGGAATTGTTGACCATCATTATTTAAACTTTCTTTTCATACTTAAATTAATGAAAAATCATATGATAATATTGTACATTCATTTGTTGTTTAAAAATGAAATATAATGTAGATATAAAGGAGCAGGATTTCCTCAAAATATAAAATGGCTACTATATTTCTGTGACAATATTTGTATTGTGTCCACACTCAATTTATGGAGGGGGCCTTCATGGCCGTGATCGTATGGTAGTTGGTTTTACAACTACCTATGCAATCGGAGCCTATCACCACTGATGTTGTGAATTTGAATCTCGATCAGGGTGAGGTGTACAACATTATGTGATAAAGTTTGTCAGTGACTTGCGAAAGGTTGGTGGTTTTCTCCAGATACTCCGGTTTCCTCCACCAATAAAACTAACTGCCATGATATAGCTGAAATATTGTTGAAAGTGGCATTAAACACCAACAAACAAACAAATATTTTTTTTGGAGCTAAGATGTAGACTTATCATGACACTATAGAGTGGAAGTATGTATAGTAACATTAGACAATGGATGGCAGCTCTGTGTTTACCTGTAATAAATACTATGTATATCAATGTAAATATGATTGTTTACTTTCATCAAAACATTGGTAATTGAACACATTACTACAGGCAATACACATCTCTGAATTAATAAATGGAATATTTTTATTCCCATTTATATAGTGTAAACAGACATTGTCTAATTATGAAATATCAATAAGTCTTAATCTATAGGTTCCTGTTTATAATACCCTTCAAATACTCTATGACATACAATGGCTGTTTGCCTCCATACATCTTCAGCAAACATTGCACAAATTGTATGTAATATTTAACACACAGTGGTACAAAGGATCATCTAACCTATCAACCTTTTTTTTTATTTTATGGTTGATGTGGGTAATTATCTTGTTATTTTTTTATCCAGTTTTAATTTATTTTTATGAAAAAGGGACTGAAAAATGCTTTAATTCCAAAATATTGAAATGTATGCACAATTTTTTGTTTTTCATGTAATTTTGATGCAGTTATTTTCTTTGAATTGATTTTGACATTTTTTTTTAAATTATTTCGTCTTTGATGTATGTAATTATCCTTAGTAACTGGAAATGATTTGTTTGGTCCAAAAGTGACTTGAGGCAGATTGAGCTAGGCTTAAATTATTGTTGGAAGTTCCTATTTCCTATTTTAATGGTAATATGAAATCAAATACTGTGCTGTGGGGCAGCCATCTTTACAGAACAACAAACAGTGATACAAGTCACTTCTGGAGTTACGTTTTCATCTCTTTTCTTACAATGTCTCGAGCATATGTCTTTTTTATGAGACGTATGTCAGATTGAATAGATGAATTATCTGAACATAACATAAGGTACTATGTCAGTTTAATTAGGTATCAGTTTATATATATAGTACCAGCTCATTAATTGTCTCCCCTGGTAACACATATTGAATTCTTTTCCATAAGGAGTTTAATTTTTTTCTTGGTAAAAATGTTTCCTCAGGAGTCTTCTTTGTTTAACCAATCAGAAAAGCAGTGTAACTGTCATGGAAAATAGTATCAATGGAAACTCTATTTTGATTTTATATGGAATTCAATCTTGTGTAAATGTATTGCATATTTTCATGCCTGATGAAGAAATAAGTAAATCTGTCCACAGCTTTTCATACGTAATCACTTTTTAGTATGTATGCATTATCATTAACACAGGTAGATATACCTTTTGATTTTGATTTGATTTGATTTTTTAATTTTGGGTCATAAATTTTTTTTTTTTATTTTGCAAATTCCTCAGATTATAAGAATCTTCCCTCATTATTTCTGAAATGAACGACAACAAAGAACCAATTAAAATGTTCCTAAAACTTCAGTGATTTTTCTGTGCCTTTTTTGACTTCTTTCTTAGAATATTATATATTTATTAAAAGCATTCAAACAAAAGGATTTGTAGCTTAACTTTGGAGTTTGTAAACTGACTCTTACTCATTAAGGACTGTCATGTCTGTGATTGTATGGTAGATTTATATCTACCTGTAAACAGTGCCTATCATCTAGGCTTAATACTAGTCCCTATTAATTATCACCTTAAGAATTTGTTGTGAGTTTGATTCCCACCCATGGCAAGATGTGCTTGATACAACATTATGTGATAGAGTTTGTCAGTGACTTTTGGCAGGTCGATGATTTTCTCTAGATTTCATCCACCTATAAAGCCAATGCCAACTAAATAACTCACATATTGTTGAAAGTGGTGTCAAACACTAAAAACCATAATCATCTCTTATTATCTTACAAAATATGAGAATTACAATAAAAACAAAAATATTCTCTGAAAATGTAAAATAAAATTAATTTCTTGTGTGACAATTAAAGGTTATACTTTGCTTTGGTTCTTCAAGCCTCCTTAGCCAGTACAATTTGTGTATATTTCGGTTAAGACCTCCCCCAGTAAGTACCTATATACACTTGTCAATAGACTAGATAGTTATCAATTTAAAGCCAAACTGAACAAGCTATATAAATTGCCTATTTGTTTCTTTAACCAACTTTCTCAGTTCTATAATAGCCTGTAAGAAGATAATATAAGTCTAAATTCATCATTTCTGTTTTAACAATCAAACTTTTGACAATTTTCTCAGCAAAATAGAAAATATCATTAAATATGAGATAAAAATCTGTAATAAATTGAACTCCTTATTTAGGCAAAATGTATAAATAAAATAGCACAGAAAATAGCATGTCCTCAAAATTTTGATTAAGCAATTTTATTGAATGCCAAATTTGACCTATAAATTGTGAAGAATTAATATTTAAAAATTTTTGTTTCAAGAAAGGATTGCTGAGAAGACATCATTTGTGATTGAAAGACTTGATGGGATACTGACAAAATTAGCATTGATGAACGAGATTTTTCTTTCTTTTGTTTTTATATGAGTGGCAAAGAATTGACATTTATAATGACCACTAGTCATCTCTTCAAAGGTTTTATCAACCTTGTTTTTTGTTTTTTTTAGGATGCCATTTTGAAATGAGATAGAAACAATGACAGGTGAAGGAAGATTCAAGACTTGATGTCATGTTGAAGAGAGATAGATTGGAGAAAAATGAGAGAGATTTCATGATGACCTTGATCTTGATCTTATTGTAGTGAGTATTTGGAAGAATTTCACTAGAAAATGATATGACATGAATATTAAACTATTTCGACTAACCACAGGCATAATCAATGAAAAAATATTCCTACTATAGAAATACATAATCACCAAGAATTATTATTACCATAGACATACATAATTACCCAGAATTATTACTACCATAGACATACATAATCACCAAGAATTACTCCTACAACAGGCTTACATAATCACCAAGAATTACTCCTACAACAGGCTTGCATAATCACCAAGAATTACTCCTACCCTTACATAATCTCCAAGAATTATTACTACCATAGACATACATAATCACCAAGAATTACTCCTACCATAGGCTTACATAATCACCTAGAATAGTTCCTACCATAGACTTACATAATCACAAAGAATTATTACTACCATAGGCATACATAATCACCAAGAATTACTCCTAATATAGGCTTACATAATCACCAAGAATTACTCCTACCATAGGCATATATCACCAAGAATTATTACTACCATAGGCTTACATAATTACCAAGAATTATTACTACCATAGACATACATAATCACCAAGAATTACTCCTACCATAGGCTTACATAATCACAAAGAATTACTCCTACCATAGGCTTACATAATTACCAAGAATTATTACTACCATAGACATACATAATCACCAAGAATTACTCCTACCATAGGCTTACATAATCACAAAGAATTACTCCTACCATAGGCTTGCATAATCACAAAGAATTACTCCTACCATAGGCTTACATAATCACCAAGAATTATTACTACCATAGGCTTACATAATCACCAAGAATTATTATTACCATAGACATACATAATTACCAAGAATTATTACTACCATAGACATACATAATAACCAAGAATTACTCCTACCATAGGCTTGCATAATCACCAAGAATTACTCCTACCATAGGCTTACATAATCTCCAAGAATTATTACTACTTTAGGCTTACATAATTACCAAGAATTATTACTCCCATAGACATACATAATCACCAAGAATTACTCCTACCATAGGCTTACATAATCACCAAGAATTACTCCTACCATAGGCTTACATAATCACCAAGAATTGTTCCTACCATAGGCTTACATAATCACCAAGTATTACTTGGCATAGGCTTACATAATCACCAAGAATTACTCCTACCATAGGCATACATAATCACCAAGAATTACTCCTACCATAGGCATACATAATCCCCAAGAATTACTCCTACCATAGACATACATAATCACCAAGAATTGTTCCTACTGTAGGCTTACATAATTACCAAGAATTGTTCCTACCATAGGCTTACATAATCACCAAGAATTACTTGGCATAGGCTTACATAATCACCAAGAATTGTTCCTACCATAGGCATACATAATCGCCAAGAATTGTTCCTACCATAGGCTTACATAATCACCAAGAATTACTCGGCATAGGCTTACATAATCACCAAGAATTATTCCTACCATAGGCATACATAATCACCAAGAATTGTTCCTACCATAGGCTTACATAATCACCAATAATTACTCAGCATAGGCTTACATAATCACCAAGAATTATTCCTACCATAGGTATATGTAATCACCAAGAATTGTTCCTACCATAGGCTTACATAATCACCAAGAATTAATCAGCATAGGCTTACATAATCACCAAGAATTATTCCTACCATAGGCATACGTAATCACCAAGATTTGTTCCTACCATAGGCTTACATAATCACCAAGAATTACTCAGCATAGGCTTACATAATCACCAAGAATTACTCCTACCATAGGCATACATAATCACCAAGAATTGCTCCTACCATAGGCATACATAATCACCAAGAATTACTGCTACCATAGGCTTACATAATCACCAAGAATTACTCCTACCATAGGCATACATAATCACCAAGAATTACTGCTACCATAGGCTTACATAATCACTAAGAATTATTATGTACTGTAGCTTGTTGTTGCCATGATATAGCTGAAAAATTTCTCATTTGGTGTTTAGGAATAATCACTTACTCATTCACTCAAGTGCAGTTGTAGATTTTGCAAAGATTAAAACAAAACAATGCTAGCTAACAAAATAAATGATCCTACCAACAGGACAGGAACCACATCTCCAGCACCCCTTAAACTCCTAAACAGAGACAATTGTAGACCCTGATAGAAATATATGCCTAGGATTGGTACAGGCATAAAAATATGGCAGGGTTTTACTGGTTAATGTTCCTTTTTTTTCATTCTAGATTTGACGAAAAAAATACCCATTTCTAATGTTTCTGTTCAATAACTTATGTTCGCCAAAAGCAAATCATTTGAAATTTATAAACCATACCTTGATATTGAACTTCAACACATTTCTGTTCTGTAGTTATGCCCTTTGATTTGCAGAAAACTACAAATTTTCATGTCATTAAATTAATTCCTTGAAGCGAATCATTTTCAAAGGTCAAGTTCAGTTTTGACTATTATAAAGTTTATGGAGTTATGTCCCCTATTTACTTTAACTGGAAACAGGACATGTCCTATGGACACTTTCTTCCATATTTGTTTTTCTAATTGTGATGGACGAAGTAGGAGGAATAAGAGTTACTTCCCTTCAAACCACCAGACTAAATCGTAAATGTACATCTTATATATTTTTTTTTTAATTTACTAATACATCTATATTACAATTTATAGTATTCAATAAAAAAAAAATGATTCATTTCATTTAATGCTAAAAAGAAATTTCTAATAGATTGAGCCATCAATTTACTGTCAGTTTTATATTCAACATACGTGTCTTTCTTTAATGAGAAAATCTAATAAATATGACCATCAGGTTTAATACTAAATGTGCATTATCAATCTTTTAATTTATTTCTTGTTTTATGCACGTTTTTTCTAATGGAAGAAGAAGATTATAGACTGTTGTTCTGTAACAGTTGCTGTGTGTTGTCCTCTAATCATAATACTGAAGACATGGTATTAGTGAGATACCATTCTTACCAAATCATGTGCATTTATCAACAGGCATGTAGAATTTTTAAAGAATTAATAGCTGTTTTCATGGAATTATGTCCTATTCATATTAGGTAGTTTAAAAAGTACAGACATATTGATCATTTTCTTTATTTTTGAAGAGAAGAAGACAAATATTTCACAGACTTTACTAGTTTAAAGTTATCTGTTTAATAAACTTTATGATATGATAAAGACAAATTAATTTGCCATGGTTAATGGATGTCTTGATTCTTCTATTTAATAAACTTTATGATATGATAAAGACAAATTAATTTGCCATGGTTAATGGATGTCTTGATTCTTCTATTTCCTCTATTTCTTCTTCCTAATATCTTCATTTATCAAATTTACTTGTTGACAAAGTGTTTAGATTTTTTCAAATTCTTCATTGTGTAGTAGCCGTCGTGGTCGTAATCTTATGGTAGTTGGATTTACAACTACCTATCAGTTGTGAGTTCGAATCCAGCTCATGGCTACGTGTACTAAAAACAACATTATGTGATAAAGTTTGTCAGTGACTTGCGGCAGGTTGGTGGTTTTCTCTAGGTACTCCACCAATAAAACTGACCGCCATGATATAATTGAAATATTGTTGAAAGTGGGGCTAAACACCATTACCCTAACCCTTCATTGTGGAGATATGCAGGATCCTTTCCATATTAAATCTACTTTACACATGACTATTAACATAGAGACTTTGACCTTTGAACTGCCCATATCCATACAAGTGAGTAAGAGTGATGTTTACTCTAAAATGAGCAAAGTTTCAGCTGTATCAAGAACAAATACCTTGGTAGCTGAAGGCACATATCTATAGTTCCTGTCACAGATTGTAGTATAATAATACTGTATGTTTTAATTTATAAATGTCAGTTTAGTTTGGAGTATAATTTAACTGTCTGAGTCCATTTAAATTCATTTCTCTAAAAGATAAAATAGTAGTAACATTTAGCAATGTTTCTGTATAGAGGTATAATTTAAGGTCTGGAAGAAAGTGTAAGTTTAATTATTTTTAGTCATTAGATTTGTTGTATGTCAATGTATTTATATTTTTATGATTTTTTTGTCAAGTTCTTCCTTCTAGACTTGAATCTGTGGTATAATTAATAAGTACATGACCAAAACAGACTGAGAGCTCAGACTTTAAATATAATCTGTATGTAGTATTTATCTATTGCTGCCCTAGAGCTATACTATAAATTGTTAATGAAGAAAATATAATAGAGTTAAAATGTCTGAGTTGAGTTGAATACCAAACATTGATAACTTAAAAACTACAAGCTTCCAAAACTACAAGCTTACAAAACTACAACCTTCCAAAAGTACAAGCTTACAAACTGGAAGCTTACAAAAGTACAAGCTTCCAAAACTACAAGTTTACAAAACTACAAGCTTCCAAAACTACAAGCTTACAAAACTACAAGCTTACAAACTGGAAGCTTACAAAACTACAAGCTTATAAAACTACAAGTTTACAAAAGTACAAGCTTCCAAAACTACAAATTAACAAAACTACAAGTTTTTTTTTTTTAACAAAACTACAAGTTAACAAAACTACAAGCTTAAAAAACTACAAGTTTACAAAACTACAAGCTTACAAAACTACAAGCTTACAAAACTACAAGCTTATAAAACTACAAGTTAACAAAACTACAAGCTTACAAAACTTTAAGTTTACAAAACTACAAGCTTACAAAACTACAAGCTTATAAAACTACAAGCTTACAAAACTACAATCTTCCAAACTGGAAGCTTACAAAACTGGAAGCTTATAAAACTACAAGTTAACAAAACTACAAGCTTACAAAACTACAAGTTTACAAAACTACAAGCTTACAAAACTACAAGCTTATAAAACTACAAGCTTACAAAACTACAAGCTTACAAAACTACAAGCTCACAAATCTAGAAGCTTACAATAATATAAGTTTCTAAAACTACAATCTTCCGAAACTGGAAGCTTACAAATCTACAAGCTTCCAAAACTACAAGTTTACAAAACTACAAGCTTACAAAACTACAAGCTTACAAAACTAAAATTACAAGCTTCCAAACCTACAAGGTTCCAAAATTACAAGCTTCCAAAACTACAACCTTCCAAAATTACAAGCTTACAAACTACAAGCTTACAAAACTACAATCTTCCAAAACTACAAGCTTACAAACTACAAGCTTACAAAACTACAAGCTTACAAAATTAAAATTACAAGCTTCCAAAACTATAAGGTTCCAGAATTACAAGCTTCCAAAGCCATAAGCATCCAAAACTACAAGCTTACAAAATTACAAACTTCCAAAACTACATCCTTTCAAAACTACAACCTTCCAAAACTACAAGGTTACAAAACTACAAGCTTACAAAACTACAAGCTTATAAAACTACAAGTTAGCAAAACTACAAGCTTACAAAACTACAAGCTTATGAAACTACAAGTTAACAAAGCTACAAGCTTATAAAACTACAAGCTTACAAAACTACAAGTTTCCAAAACTATAAGCATCCAAAACTACAAGCTTACAAAATTACAACCTTCCAAAACTACAAGCTCACAAATCTAGAAGCTTACAATAATATAAGTTTCTAAAACTACAATCTTCCAAAACTGGAAGCTTACAAATCTACAAGCTTCCAAAACTACAAGTTTACAAAACTACAAGCTTACAAAACTACAAGCTTACAAAACTAAAATTACAAGCTTCCAAAACTATAAGCTTCCAAAACTACAAGGTTCCAAAATTACAAGCTTCCAAAACTATAAACATCCAAAAGTACAAGCTTCCAAAATTACAAGCTTCCAAAACTACAACCTTCCAAAACTACAACCTTCCAAAATTACAAGCTTACAAACTACAAGCTTACAAAATTAAAATTACAAGCTTCCAAAACTATAAGGTTCCAAAATTACAAGCTTCCAAAGCTATAAGCATCCAAAACTACAAGCTTACAAAATTACAAACTTCCAAAACTACATCCTTTCAAAACTACAACCTTCCAAAAGTACAAGCTTCCAAAAACTACAAGCTTACAAAACTACAAGCTTACAAAACTACAAGCTTATAAAACTACAAGTTAACAAAACTACAAGTTTACAAAACTACAAGCTTACAAAACTACAAGCTTACAAAACTACAAGCTTATGAAACTACAAGTTAACAAAGCTACAAGCTTATAAAACTACAAGCTTACAAAACTACAAGCTTACAACACTACAAGTTTACAAAACTACAAGCTTCCAAAACTATAAGCATCCAAAACTACAAGCTTACAAAATTACAAGCTTCCAAAACTACAACCTTCCAAAACTACAAGTTTACAAAACTACAAGCTCACAAATCTAGAAGCTTACAATAATATAAGTTTCTAAAACTACAATCTTCCAAAACTGGAAGCTTACAAATCTACAAGCTTCCAAAACTACAAGTTTACAAAACTACAAGCTTACAAAACTACAAGCTTACAAAACTAAAATTACAAGCTTCCAAAACTATAAGCTTCCAAAAGTACAAGCTTCCAAAATTACAAGCTTCCAAAACTACAACCTTCCAAAACTACAACCTTCCAAAATTACAAGCTTACGAACTACAAGCTTACAAAACTACAATCTTCCAAAACTACAAGCTTACAAAATTAAAATTACAAGCTTCCAAAACTATAAGGTTCCAAAATTACAAGTTTCCAAAGCTATAAGCATCCAAAACTACAAGCTTACAAAATTACAAACTTCCAAAACTACATCCTTTCAAAACTACAACCTTCCAAAAGTACAAGCTTCCAAAACTACAAGCTTACAAAACTACAAGCTTATAAAACTACAAGTTAACAAAACTACAAGCTTACAAAACTACAAGCTTATGAAACTACAAGTTAACAAAACTACAAGCTTATAAAACTACAAGCTTACAAAACTACAAGCTTACAAAACTACAAGTTTACAAAACTACAAGTTTACAAAACTACAAGCTTCCAAAACTATAAGCATCCAAAACTACAAGCTTACAAAACTACAAGCTTACAAAACTAAAATTACAAGCTTCCAAAACTATAAGCTTCCAAAACTACAAGGTTCCAAAATTACAAGCTTCCAAAACTATAAGCATCCAAAAGTACAAGCTTCCAAAACTACAACCTTCCAAAACTACAACCTTCCAAAATTACAAGCTTACAAACTACAAACTTACAAAACTACAATCTTCCAAAACTACAAGCTTACAAACACTACAAGCTTACAAAATTAAAATTACAAGCTTCCAAAACTATAAGGTTCCAAAATTACAAGCTTCCAAGGCTATAAGCATCCAAAACTACAAGCTTACAAAATTACAAACTTCCAAAACTACATCCTTTCAAAACTACAACCTTCCAAAAGTACAAGCTTCCAAAACTACAAGCTTACAAAACTACAAGCTTACAAAACTACAAGCTTCCAAAACTAGAAGCTTGCAAAACTTCAAGCTTACAAATCTACAAGCTTCCAAAACTACAAGTTTCCAAAACTACAAGCTTATAAAACTACAAGCTTACAAAACTACAACCTTACAAAACTACAAGCTCACTACAAGAATATCTTACAGTTGTTCATGATAGCTCGCCTGATGTGTGTAATGATTAGAAACTTCTAGCATGCTTGCAGCAAGTTTTATTTTACATACTTCCATATTTTTCAAACTAGCCTGATGTCTTTTGGAACCCAATTATTTCTTCATGAACTCTATCTCTTTGGGAAACACAATTACTTCATTATTTAATGATATCATCACTAATTGGTGATGTATTAAAATGATTTTCTACAAGTTTCATATGTGACACATCAATGCATTACTAGAAAATCTCCTCCTTAGAAGCAAAACAAAAACATCCTTGGAAAATGAACAACTTTTAGGGGCAATTTTCTAAAGAAATATATATATCTCTTAATTGTTAGGTAAATGTAGTACTTGTTTTAGATTGAATGAATCAAACAGACCCTTATCTGATTGATCTCTAGTCTTGTATTTCACATTTGCTTTTTTCATATTCAAGTCAAGTAGTAGGTAGTGTAAGTTCTTATTTGACAGTGTTGTATGATGTGATACCAATTGTGGCCTGTGAAACACATCTGACAGCTGGTCCCTTACTAGTAAAACAGTGTGACACTTAATCCCTTACTAGTAAAACAGTGTGACACTTAGTCCCTTACTAGTAAAACAGTGACACTTAGTCCCATGCTTGTAAAACAGTGTGACACTTAGTCCCTTACTAGTAAAACAGTGTGACACTTAGTCCCTTACTAGTAAAACAGTGTGACACATAGTCCCTTACTAGTAAAACAGTGTGACACTTAGTCCCTTACTAGTAAAACAGTGTGACACTTAGTCCCTTACTAGTAAAACAGTGTGACAC
>MJUT01057221.1:281971-315758 GCA_002080005.1 Gigantidas platifrons
TCTATCCCTGCATCGGTGGTGTAATGGTTAGTGTGCTCGCCTCAGGTATGGTAGATCGTGGGTTCTATCCCTGCATCGGTGGTGTAATGGTTAGTGTGCTCGCCTCAGGTATGGTAGATCGTGGGTTCTATCCCTACATCAGAGGTGTAATGGTTAGTGTGCTCGCCTCAGGTATGGTAGATCGTGGGTTCTATCCCTGCATCGGTGGTGTAATGGTTAGTGTGCTCGCCTCAGGTATGGTAGATCATGGGTTC
Source organism: Gigantidas platifrons (assembly GCA_002080005.1). Classification (NCBI taxonomy): domain Eukaryota; kingdom Metazoa; phylum Mollusca; class Bivalvia; order Mytilida; family Modiolidae; genus Gigantidas; species Gigantidas platifrons. Next base: position 282,226 of record MJUT01057221.1, read on the forward strand.
TATCCCTGGTCGGGTCAAACCAAAGACTTTAAAATTGGTATTTGTTACTTCTCCGCTAATTACGCAGAATTAAGGAAAAAGAACAAAGACTGGTTGGCTCGGAATCAGAATAATGTGTCGGAGTGGAGCGACATGTTTCCCGCGGACTGTTGATTCAGTGAGCTAGCACTATAAAAATCCAACTCAGTGTGTTGGTCTAGAACAAAGCGGACCTCATCATCATCTCATTGAAAATTAACTTGTTCTCGCCATGATATAGCTGAAAAATTGTTGAATTAGCATTTAACAACAATCAATCACTCATTGTATTCAGACTTTAGTTAGTGAAAACAATATTTTATTGAAATAAGTAAACATGATTTCCAACCTCATGATCTGTTTTTTGTGTTCAGTGATTTTAGGTGAGAGGTGATTGTTCGTTTTCACTGATATTTTTGGAATTTTTTATCACCACTGTTTAAACTTTCTTTTCATAATGAGATTATTCAAGGTGAATACAAGATCAAATTGGATCAGAAAACAAATGGAAGTACTTTTATAAATTCCTTTGCCTATTTTAGTTGTACTTTTCGTAGTTCTTACTAAAGTACATTATATGTAATTGTATACCTATTGATATTAGATGTAGTCTATATAACCCACAATACACTTAAGTTACTAATTTGAATGTCTCCGACAACTCTTAACAAAATGAATTCTTAAACAACAAATTGGACTTGTTAACCAGACTGTACAACTTGTACATTTTTCATCATAATGAAATTCCAGAGGTAATCAAAATATTGATAGAGGCAGATATTTGATGATGAAATTGATAAATCTGTTCAAAATATTTTGTTTGATTCAGAAATATCAATCTAACTATGTTTGTTATAATATTAATATGTTTAGAACCAGATGTTACAGAAGATATCTGATTATAAAATTATAATGAAACATTGTTGTTGTCCATCAGAGCTTACAATACTTAGTAAAACATGGTATTTATCACAAAAACTACAAAGAAAAATCTGACCAAAAAAAGTGCTATTAGGTAATAATACACTAAAACACCCACTTATTTAAAAACAAGCTGTCTTGTATTATTGATGATTTTTTTATTAAAAGACATTACCGAGCAATAAAAAGTTGTATTGTGTAATCAAGAAGTCATAATAATATAAGAAATAAGTTATGAATCTTAATTTGAATTCCATTAGAATTAATTCAATACTTATATTGATAAATCATTAGTAATATCTCTGTGAAGTGTACACTTCGTGTGATCTCAAGTTTTGATGATGTCATCAAATATTGCATTCTTTTTCAATTACACTATGCCAGTTATAATCATGAAGAAAACTCAATCACAGTTATTAAAACAAATATCCAAGTTGTTTTATGACATATGACATTTATATCCAATGAGAATCAGGTTATAAAGAGTTGGGTATAATAACAATAATTGTCTTCTTGAGAAAGATTGTTTTAAATTCATCTGTAGAAAATGTTTGCCAACAAGATAAACTAATGAAACTGAAGTTCCATAATCTGGCTGTCCTGATTGGTGTTTTAGTGCCCTGTTATATGGTATTATAGTGGCATGCTATACACCAATGTGTACTATATATAACCAACTACGGTAAACACCATATAACTGAACATGTCCCAAAGTGAGATGTGTACTATATATAACCAACTACGGTAAACACCATATAACTGAACATGTCCCAAAGTGAGATATGACATGTTTATTACACCTTTTGTACTCTTGGGTTTTTTAGGTTAGTCAATTTACTCCAGTAAACAACTTGGTTTATTATTCTATATTTATAATATATATTCGTTAACAATATAACCAGGGTTGGAGATATTTATTTGTATTTGCACATGGCAAGTGCATTAATTATTTGTGATTACTTTATTGAACTGAAAAGATTAACTTGTTGAAGGTAGAGGGTCTTATTTGTTCATTCAAATTAATATTATCACGTCTGAATGTGCTTGCCGATTTCATGCAGCTTCGTAAATACCAAATGGCCAATCATTTCATGGTAAATCGTAATGGTTTTTGTTTGTGTATTTGGTTACAATTTTAATTTTCTTCTCTCGCTTGATAAATTATTGTTTGGAATGAAAACCGCTGTGATGTTCATTATCCTACATGACATAACCACAAAAATAATATCTGGCGAAATATTCCATGGCTTCAAAACCATACAAAATATGTAAAATTTGTTTGTTAATTAAACTTTTTTGGGGTAAAGTATGGTTCAAGATATAATAATCAAAGTCTAAGGTTATTTTAAAGCAAAAACAATATCTTTGTTAGACTTCTGTATATTTACATTTAAGGAATATGTCAACACAACACTGTTTTAATATCTCTTGTAATTATTTATTATTCTGTCATCTTAAAGACATTTTTATATTGTAATTTTTAAAAGAAATATAGAAATAATTGAAAAGTATTGATTGATTGTTGGTGACTTCCACCTGCTAATATTGCATGCTTATTCAGGACAGAGCTAGTTAAAAGATATATAAAAAAAATTGGAAGGAATGGGGAATCAACTTTTGACTGCCACTCGGAATGAATAAGAATTTGGATAATGACTAAATAAAATAGTCTTAGATAACGGCTACGTTGTGCTTGATCTTTTTTTTTTTAATCTTCAAAAGTTTTGATGAATAAGCAAGGATCATATCATGGTACTCTCAAAACACTGCACCAGCTATTATCCATGGTCAGGATTTCCTTGTTGTAACCTGACAACCTCCCATCAGGCATTTATCCCCAATCCTTTACCTGGGGACTGGCTGGACAGCTGTTTGGGTTGAGCCGTGGGAACTATCACCAGTACCCAGCAATTAGAAAGAGTGTCCTTTATATTCTGATTTGACCTTTTGAAAAAGATGATAATGTTTCTTTTAAAGCTCATCATGGTATATTAAAACTTCAACATTAAGTGAGAAGTTAAATTGAAAAACTTGAAATGTCAAATATGTAGCTGGTTCCAAGTGAAGATTCATTTACTTACGGATCATGCATTTCTGTCTGATACATCACATTATTTTTAATTTTTTTTCTATATTGCAGCTTTAGAATATTTTTTGGGACAGACAAAACTTAATTTTTAAATGAATTCCCCTCCCTCTTCATTGGTTACTTATACAGACTTTAGAAGACAAGGGTGATATACTGATCCAGTTGTCTTAGGTATACTTATGTAGATCATGAAATGTACTCCTAAAGTTTATTCTCATAGGTAACTGAAGACTAAAATCCCTTCTTAATCAATTTTATCCCCTTGGATAATTGGAATGCTCGGTTGATTAGAGGTAAAATCAGCAGTAACGTTGTCAACGACAAGTTCAAATGAATATATTTAAAGGAAATGTCAAGTGGGGATTTAGGGCTAACATTTTATAAAGGATCTTTTCATATAATTCTATTTCTGTTTTCTAACTAGCTTCAATTCAAACATGGCTGACACAAATCAATTTTGACTTTAAATTCCTGTAAGAAACAGATTCTAAAAGTAATAGTGAATTACTGGATACTAATTTAGAAATAAACAAGACATTGAAACTTGAGTGAGTGACTGAGTGAGCAATTATTGTTTACCACCAAGTGAACATTGTTCAGCTATATCATAGTGAGAACATGTTACATGTCAATGAGATGATCATCATGTTAACTTTGTACTAGACCAACACTTTTTCATAGTAACTCACTGAAACAACAGTCCACAGGTAGAAATGTCACTCCACTCGACAAATTATCCTGATTCCGAGCCAATAAATCTTTCTTGTTACTTTTTCATTGGTTGGAAAACCAAATTTTATACCAAACACAAAAGAAAATATTACTCCCCTTAAAACAGATTTGTAAATCTACAGCCAAACCTTAATGCTGTGTGGTTAGTGGACAGTTAGCAAATAGCAGTTTGATAGTATTTGGTTTGAACCCGACAGAGCTTGAACCCTTGATTTAGTACACTCAAGGTGAGTATGTTAACCATTACACCACCGATTCATAAAAACTTGAGAAATTATTGTAAACTAAGGATTGTCTCCTTTGACATCTAATAGTTTTGGCTGTAGATTTAGATATCTGTTTTAGGGGGAGTTTTTGGTGTTTTGTATAAAACTTGGTTTTCAACCACTGAAAAAGTTAAAAGTAAATATAGTAAATACAGAATTCTACTATGACGTCCTTCAAACGCTTTGGGTCCAAACCCGTGGTAAAATATGCATATATTGGTATATCAGCTGATCGGCAACGTCATAATTTGTGGTAAAATCAGTATATATTCAAGCCCCCATGAATTATTTTTTAAATATACATATGGTATGCTATGCTCCTGGGTATTGGTTTCTTTTTATGACAATGATCCTTGAAGAACAATCCCTGTTTTAACTTTGAATGCAGTTTTGAAGGTTCTGACTAAATCTACCAAATAAGTTGATATATTTAAACAAATTTAGTACCCTGGTGAATTAAATTACATTTACTCAGATTATATAGTCCCATGAAATCTTTATTATAAAGACTTTTGTTTTAAGCATAAAAGATGCTGTCGTCATATGGCAGATGGAACTGTTTGTGAAGTGGATCATTAAAACTCATGTTTTTGAGTAGAAGATTCCAACAATACAGTCATTGAAACCAATAATGTGATGTAAAACCATTGATGTAAAGAATCATATGTCTATAGAGGATTAAACAATGTTTACAAAACTATAGTGTTTTCTGGTTCAAATAAGTTGATTTAGTGCAAATTTCATTGAATTATTATAAAACCTACGAAAAACATACAAATCATTGCAGTTATCTACAAATAATATCATTCCAAGAAAACACTCGTCTAAATTCACCCAACCTTGTCCTTTATAATGATATATAAATACTAATTTCTGCAAATTCAATGTTATTTTCTATGTTTGACAGAAAAACACATGTTTCTACTAATAATTAATTATTTTCAAGGACCTATTCAAGGAAACTCAAATTGATATCATCAAAAACTTGAAGTAAATTATCTATTGGGATGATAGTACAATAGTTCAAAATGTTCATGGTCAAACTCTATTGGGACAATACCATGTGTACAATAATTCAAAATGTTCAAGGTCAAATTATGTTTTTCCAACTACACTCCTTGTATCTATCTATATGAAAGAAAGCCCCAAAAAAAAAAATATATTAGGCCATCATAAAAATATAATTGGTTTATTGTTTCCTCACCCACAATTTGAGATGTGTTTAGGTAGGTAGGTCATTTATTTTTCCGTAGTAAAACATGCTAAGAATAGTTTTAACAATTTTTTTTAAACCAAATAAAATGTTTTAGGTTTGGACGATTTTGCAGGTTGTTTGTTTTCAGTCCCGGTTTACCCACCAATAAAACCAACTGCCACAATATAACTGAAATATTGTTGAAAGAAGCATTACAACACTTATAACCCTTACACTAAATGTTGCTGAATGCAATTATTATTAGCTCCCCTTAATCATTGTACAATTTATCAAAAAACTCTTTCATCTTCTCTGAACCCACAAGACTATTGAAATAAAACATTTTTCTCTACACAACTATTCCCACTCAAAACTAAAAGACAGATCAAAAGAATTAGTCCAACTGTGTTTCATCAAAAAGAATGGCCAACGTAGATTCAAATCCTCTTATTTTGTTAAAAACACTCTGATTCTACCAAAAGTTCTCTGAAACTGATATCATCAGAATGCTCGAGTTTTTGAATGACAACATATTTTTAATGTTTAGTGGACATGTTTTTCAACAGACAGTCAGCATTCCTATGGGTACCAAATGTGCTCCCCTTCTCGCCATCTTGTTCCTTTATTCTCAAGAAAAACGAAAGGAAGCTAGTCTGATCCTAGTCTGATTTCACGTTCTGCTAAATAAATTATGTCCTTTCACTAACTAATTCTAAGTTTGGCCTACACCTCGAAATTTACAGTGAGGGCTGGTTAAGAATGAAACTTTACGACAAAAGAGATGACTTCAACGTTCCATTTAAGGAATATTTGAAATTGTTGAACAGGTTATATGATATAACCTGGTTTGGGTCAGTTTACGCTTAATAAACCGCGAAGCGGTTTATGAAACGCGTAAACTGACCCAAACCAGGTTATGCAAGTATAACCAGTTCAACAATTTCAAATATTCCTTATAATTTTATGGCCACCATCAGCGAACATAGTTTTAACATAGGACCCTATGGGGAAAATGTTTAAATTTTGTTCCCTCTGAAACCAGTAAGTCAATTTAAAGCAAACATGGCATGAATGGTCCTTAGGTGGTCAACTTTCAAAATAATGTCATGTGACCCCGATCTCCATCCAAGATGGCCATTGTCAGTGAACATAGTTTTAACATAGGACCCTATGGGAAAAATGTTTAAATTTTGTTCCCTCTGAAACCAGTAAGCCAATTTAAAGCAAACATGGTATGAATTGTCCTTAAATGGTCAACTTTCAAAATTATATCCAGTGACCCAGACCTCCATCCAAGATGGCCGCCATCAGCGCACATAGTTTTAACATAGGACCCTATGGGAAAAAATGTTTTAAAATCTTCTCCTCTGAAACCAGTAAACCAATATAGCAAACATGTCATCGATGGTCCTTCGGTGGTCAACTTCCAAAATTGTGTTCAGTGACCCCAATCTCGGTCCAAAATGGCCACCGTCAGCGGCCATAGTTTTAACATAGGACCCAATGGGAAAATTGTTTAAAAGTCTTCTCCTCTGAAACCAGTCAACCAATTTAAAGCAAACATGGCATGGCTGTTCCTTGGGTAGTATATACTTTCAAAATTGTGTCCGGTGACCACAACCTTCATCCAAGATGGCTGCCATGAGCAGACATAGTTTTAACATAGAACCCTATGGGATTTGAATAGTAACTTAGATGTATTCGGCATGCAGACATTCTTAAGGGGACTTATTTATATCAGGTGAGCGATACAGGCTCACCTGAGCCTCTAGTTTCTTTTGTATTGTCTGTCCTACGATTTACTACTTCTGATTACCCCTTTGGTATCTTTGAACTACAAGGTTCATATTTTTGTTTGTTGATTGAAAAACCATACTAGTTACCACTATAGAACATAGTGTGTAGAAAGTACTAACATTTAACAAATTGAAATATAAGTAATTTTCAGAAAGAAATTATCAAATAAAATGGGTGATTAAGGAGGAATTTTTATTTCTAATTTTATTCTTTAATTTATCATAGAGAAATTATCTTAAAGACCTCTGAAAATCAACATTCCTCATCATTCAGTAATTGTCTTCATAATCATTAAATAAAGATTTTAAAAAATAAACATTTATTTATATGTATTTATACTGGAATAAACCTTTGATAAGTATACTTCAAATTGTTAGTTCTTTCACTTTCAAAAGACCTAAAAATTCCAAAATAATGGACTATGTGTTGTATTTTGTATTTAATATCTTTGCCTTTTTCCTTGAGCATGTTTTCTAAAAGCATCTTGGTATGTTCATATATTAAACATCAATATTTACAAGGTTTTTTTTTTTATTTATGTCTCTGATCAAAATGTTCTACATCTGTGTTTTTCCTCATATATATTTTTTCAACAGCAAGTAATTTTGGCTTAATTATCACATAATTACATATATTCAAGGAATATTTACACTTAGTTAAAACAGAAAAAATGATGCAAACATAAACAGCATAAATGCAGCTGTTTATTGTCTATTTCAATTATCATAATTTACAACTTAGAAATGAAAATACATTTTTTTCCAAAAATTTCTAAGATCACAGAAATCAACTTGAGAATAAATCTTCTAACCTTTGTATTTAAATAGAAACAGTATCTTTGAATGTGAAGTATCTTAATAGGAATAGTAACATTATAATTATGAGTTTGAGGGCTCTTAAGGAAAGTTATTATCTTTTAATATTAATATAAAATGTATGAACCTTTTAGACTGAAGATGTTTAAAGTGCACCATTCATTATTAAAGACATCTATATCTATTTACTTACAGTTGAAGTAGATAAAAAGTCAATAAAAAAACAAATTAAAACAAATTTTACTTGTTCTGTAAAAATCAAACGCACTAGAATTTCAAGTGTTATAATAAACATTTTCTTGTCAAAGTAAATGAACAATTACTTAAAATATACTTGATAGATATATGATATTTGTCATATACTGGTAGTTGTTTTATTTATTTCACTTCCTTTTATTGAAATCTGTAAAATTACATACAGTACTGATATCTTATCCCCGTCCTCGTTAATATATATTGCTTTTATATATTACTGGTACTGTTAGTACATTTTAGCACATTTTATTTCTAAACTTACAAAATCAATACAGTATCTCTGACCTTTTAAAAAGTCTAAACAATTCTATAAGATTCTTATGATATTTTTCACTATAGGATCTACATATGTCATGGTGTTCTTGTGGTCAGTGTTTTGAGGTGAGATGTGGCTGTTTGTTTTGAGGTGAGATGTGGCTGTTTGTTTTGAGGTGAGATGTGGCTGTTTGTTTTGAGGTGAGATGTGGCTGTTTGTTTTGTTGATCTTGATTGAATTGTTGACTTCACTGTTTTCTTCACAATAGAAATAAATTAAACAGAAACAACAACAAAAAACGTTTTTTTTATTTAGATTTCTATAAGTATAATTTCATTTAACCCAATTTCTTTTTTTTTGTCCTGTGCATGCTCTTAAAGTAGCACTTTTTTTATAACTAGATATTACTATTCATATCAACCAATCAGAAACAACTTCCTGAATTTAATGTATGGCGGACCAGACAATAAATGTCCTCCTGATTGTCATACTGTATAGTGGTTATAAGATTTCAATCACAACACAGCATGCCTAATCTTTAATCAGGCAGATTTACATAGTTTATATGAAATATTAACTAGTTGTAGGAAGATATACAATATTATAGAAAGATTATCTTAAATGTCACATGAAAATATTATGTAGACATTTAGTATATACTGGCTTACAATGATGTACAAAGCTTCAGTTAAAAGTTTATGAGATATATTTCTAGTATAAATTACTGTCTGTTTGATACCAGTATTGCTGCTCATTTCTCTTATTATATAAATAATGTTTGTATGTAGTATCTATATAACACATACAAATATTGGTCAAAACTCAAATTTATCTACTAATTAACCAGCGTTATAAATACATGTAACTTGGTTACAGAAATGTTTAAGTATCTTGTGTAAGGCTGGTTTAAGAGTTTTTTTGTGTAAGGCTGGTTTTAAAGTGTCGTGTGTAAGGTTGGTTTTAAAGTATCTTGTGTAAGGCTGGTTTTAAAGTGTCTTGTGTAAGACTGGTTTTAAAGTGTCTTGTGTAAGGTATGTTTTAAAGTGTCATGTGTAAGGCTGGTTTTAAAGTGTCTTGTGTAAGGCTGGTTTTAAAGTGTCTTGTGTAAGACTGGTTTTAAAGTGTCTTGTGTAAGGTATGTTTTAAAGTGTCTTGTGTAAGACTGGTTTTAAAGTGTCTTGTGTAAGGTTTGTTTTAAAGTGTCTTGTGTAAGGCTGGTTTTAAAGTGTCTAGTGTAAGGCTAGTTTAAGAGGTTTTTTTTGTGTAAGGCTGGTTTTAAAGTCTCTTGTGTAAGGCTGGTTTTAAAGTGTCTTGTGTATGACTGGTTTTAAAGTGTCTTGTGTATGGCTGGTTTTAAAGTGTCTTGTGTATGGCTGGTTTTAAAGTGTCTTGTGTAAGGCTGGTTTAAGAGTGTCTTGTGTAAAGCTGGTTTTAAAGTGTCTTGTGTAAGGCTGGTTTAAGAGTGTCTTGTGTAAGGCTGGTTTCAAAGTGTCTTGTGTATGGCTGGTTTTAAAGTGTCTTGTGTATGGCTGGTTTAAGAGTGTCTTTTGTAAGGCTGGTTTTAAGGTGTCTTCTGTAAGGCTGGTTTAAGAGTGTCTTGTGTAAGGCTGGTTTCAAAGTGTCTTCTGTAAGGCTGGTTTAAGAGTGTCTTCTGTAAGGCTGGTTTAAGAGTGTCTTGTGTAAGGCTGGTTTCAAAGTGTCTTCTATCTTCTTGTTTGTAGACACAATCTTATCTGGTGCAGAATTTTTTTTGTCTTGAGGCACAATGCCTTTATATTTTTTATGTGTATGTATTACGACATGTCTGGGTGTCTCATATAAGAATGAGATCATTTCTTGAGCTTTTTATAAAGAACCCCAAGTGTTTTTTTGTTGGAGGAATGTGTAAGTACATGTACAAAGTATTGTAAAGAACTAAAAAGCTTCAACACTTTGTAGTGTACAATCATCACAGACAAACACAGACATGTTGCTTCTACTCAGTATGTAGTGTACAATCATCACAGACAAACACTGACACGTTGCTTCTACTCAGTATGTAGTGTACAATCATCACAGACAAACACTGACACGTTGCTTCTACTCAGTATGTAGTGTACAATCATCACAGACAAACACAGACACGTTGCTTCTACTCAGTATGTAGTGTACAATCATCACAGACAAACACAGACACGTTGCTTCTACTCAGTATGTAGTGTACAATCATCACAGATAAACATAGACACGTTGCTTCTACTCAGTATGTAGTGTACAATCATCACAGACAAACACTGACACGTTGCTTCTACTCAGTATGTAGTGTACAATCATCCCAGACAAACACAGACACGTTGCTTCTATTCAGTATAAATGATCAAATCAGTCATTATATGATATTACCGGTAACTTAAAGGGTAGGTGTTTTAAGTTTATAACTACAGAATAACGTTCAGGATGTATTTATGAAACATATTAAATTCTTTGACATTAAAAAAATGTTCTGGGGATAAAAATAAAATATCAGACGAGTTTAATTTGAAAGAGTCATGCACATTGGAATAATATTTTTATTGTCTGAGATATAATTTTTATTGATGTGTGTGTAACTTAAGAAGACAAACTGTTAGATTTGTTAATTACATTGTAATCAGAAATAGCTGGAGTGTTACAAATGTACAGCTTGAGGAGAATTTGATAGCATGATAATTTTGGACATCCTTCCTGAATGTCTTTAGCTAAGTTTGGCTATGTTTAGGATCATCCATCACTATAGACAACGATTGTCTTCTTTTATTTAAACAGTTTTTACCATGCAAAGTAATAATACGTCTATTCACGTCTCTCACGTCTCACATGTTTCAGTTATCTATATTTTGTTTTGACCAAGAGTCAAAATATTACTTTTGTACTATTAATAATGTGATTCTTTATAGATCTAGACTTAAGAAAATGTTTTTAAAAAAATGTGGTACTGGCTGAGACAGTTTTTTTATGGAGGGTGAGGGGGGTCAGCCTGACATTGGTCATTAACATACATGTACTGTATAATCATGAAAAGGCAAATCAATAACTAAAAACTCGAAGGTCTAGCTATCAAAAACTTGAACAACACAAACTTCATCAAAAACTGTTAACAGAAATCAGGTATTAAACAGGTATATTGGTTCCAAACAAATATAAACGACTACATGTAATTCTTCTTCTTCTTCTTTCAATTTCCACACTCCATCACTAATGATGACAATGTGCCGTGCATGCATGGGTTAAAAATTTATGGACAGTTTCAAATATGTACAAATATCTATAGTTCTATTTACAGATTTCCAAATTTTTTCTACTTACAGAGTTAAAACTATGTACATGGTGACTGTTTAGATTATGTTGTTTTCTAAAAGAACAGGTATAGATAATTGTTTCTACAAACATTAATTAACTACTAATTACTTTTATTTTATAAATATTATAAGGTCTTATTACAGATTTATGATCTTGTGGCTGTCTATAGAATGTGTTGGAAGTTTCAGTCACTTTACAAAGACATATCCAGTTTCTACATGATGTACAGAAACAGATAGGCAGCATAAATGAACCCTTAGAACCTTTTAGGTAAATAAAGCTTGATTTAATTCTGTAATGGACTTATTAGAATATCAATTACATTCCTTATATATAGAAGAATATAGAACAAATTCAAGTAACATTATATATTAGAGAAGTTACACAAGTAATATTGTTTAACTTATGTATCAGATATAATGCTCTTCTGGATTTATGTTTCTCTCCCCAGATGTGTTAATTATTAGCTCACTTATTGTGATGACTTTGTGTCTGTCATTCTTGTCTGTTAGCCTGTTTGTTCATCTTCTTCTCTCTATTAGAAAGCAGACTTCTTTTGATCTTTTTTAAGATTTCTCAGGAACTATATACTAGGTTTAAACCACTTTGTTCATGCATGATTATGGTCCTCTTGAAAAATTTCATGTTTATGTACTGGTATTAATCAGAAATCCAAGATGGCTGCTACCACTACATTTTTAACATAGAAAATTCAAGATGGCCACCATTGCATGTTATAGTTTAAATAGGTCTCTGTGGCACATTGATAACCAAATCTTCCTGCAAATGACTAAACTGATTGAAATCAAAGACATTGTATAACCAGTTGAGCCTTTGGTTTACATGTTACAAATTTAAGACATCTGTAGTTTTATTGGATCTGTTTGATACTGTACATGTTTATTTATTACATTCTAGTAATGTATTCATGAGTTTAGAAGTTTTGTCAGTTTCATCATTAATATTGGCAAAGTTATATTTAATTTTTATAAATGTTATATTTTCCCTATTTTAAGTTAAACAAACATGGCTGCACCATACAATACTAACTGATCAGTTCTTCCTCTTTGTTCTAGTTCTTGTGTTATTTTGTAACCAATCTCTGTAGTTTATAATCAGTAATATTTTCTCATTCTCTGAAATCTAGAGATATTATTTTCAAAATAAAACAGATATTTTTGTACATGTAGATTTCTACTGTCTAATTGTTTAGTTTTAACCCAGATCTATATCTTCCATTTCCTGTTGTGTTTTTAGAGTTACTGTATATCTTTAAAATATCCTCTTAAAATCATTACTACACAATAAATTGTGCATAATTGTGCATTAATAGCAGTAGTTGATGTAAGATGGAGTAATCACATCCTGTTTAATCTTTCTGATGAAGCATAATATGTAAGCAAATAATTACAAGACTAATTTAAATGATCTAATTTCAGAGAATCAATTTTTTTTTTAATTGATATATGTTTTTTTACATAGGATATGTTTTTTTTAGGATACAGTGATCTTACGTAATTATTTACAAAATGAGGTTCATGGTAACTAGACCCTTTCTTGGTTCTCAAAGACTTATAAATGATTTGTCTTTCCATTTGTTTTTTACTTTGAACCTAATGAGTGAATGAGTGATTGTTGTTTAACGCCAACTCACCAATATTTCAGCTATATCATGGCGAGAGTTAGTTAATTTTCAATGAGGTGATGATGAGATTTGCTTTGTTCTAGACCAACACGTTGAGTTGGATTTTTATAGTGCTAACTCACTAACAGTCCGCGGATAGACATGTCGCCCCACTCGGACACATTATTCTGATTCCGAGCCAACCAGTCTTTGCTCTTACTCCTTAATGCTGTGTACTTAGCAGAAAAGCAACAAATACCAATTTTACAGTCTTTGAGTGTACCTTTCTAGGAGGGAGTGGGCATTAAAGTGGGATTGACTGCACCTTTCTAGGAGGGAGTGGGCATTAAAGTGGGATTGACTGCACCTTTCTAGGAGGGAGTGGGCATTAAAGTGGGATTGACTGCATCTTTCTAGGAGGGAGTGGGCATTAAAGTTGGATTGACTGCATCTTTCTAGGAGGGAGTGGGCATTAAAGTGGGAATGAGTGCACCTTTCTAGGAGGGAGTGGGCATTAAAGTGGGAATGAGTGCACCATTTTATGATGGAATGGGCATTAAAGTGGGAATGAGTGCACCATTTTATGAGGGAGTGGGCATTAATGCTGGATTGAGTGTACCTTTCTAGGAGGGAGTGTGCACTAAAGTTGGATTGAATGCACCTATATAGGTGGGAATGGGCATTAAAGTGGGATTGAGTGCACCTTTCTAGGAGAGAGTGAGCAAACAAACTGATTGGTGATGATCACTGATTACAATGGCTGATCATGTAGGTATATTATAGCTCACATCAAAATGTAAAGATTCTGATTGGATAACAAGCCGTATACATCAAGCTATGTATACGTCTGTAGCCGTATAAATAAGACATATTTCTATCCCGTCGAGGGGCCCCTGTATTTTTCAGTCTCCCAAAAACGATAACAACATGGACGACAAAAAATTCCGCTTCACTGAATCAATAGCATAATACGGAAAAATACATGTATTTTTACCAAATTAAATGTTGTTTTTATACTCAAAACGGCTTTATGAACAAAATATTACAACATATAATTCCGTCAAAAATACCTGATCGATTCAGCAAACTCCTATGTTCCACGGCTGTACCACAACGTGATGAACATCATAATAAACAAAACGTTTCAAGAGCAATGACGTGATAAATATTTTGACGTCATTGAAGAAAGCATGTCAAAGGTACGGAAAGGGACATCTAGAAATACGAAAAATGAAAATAAAAGATGCAAATATATTCAATACAGTTGGGTTCTGTATTTAAAAAAAAACAATGGTTAAATCCGTAATAAAAATGTATATATGTTATTCAGCTATCAAACAGGGTATATAATGTGACATTCCCAGCTTATAAAGATATGATGATGATGATATATAGAAATCTATAACGTCACAAGTCGGAAGAATGTAGTATTTTAGAAACGGTATATCGTTAAGACATTATAATTTTAGGATTATAGAAAACCAAATTCTGTTTTTAACTGATATTTAATTTGAATTACAAAGCATAAAAGTCATGCAAAATTTTTCTCTTTCTCTTCGATAAAAATTTATGTATCAAAAATTCCAAATTAGTTTGGCATTTCCATACGGCACTGGCATCGTTTTTTGTTTTTTTTTCTTTTCTTCCTTAAATATGAAGATATGAGCTATAATATAATAGTTATTCCAGTCATAGACAGGGTATATAATGTCACATTCATGGCTTATGATTTATATTCCATTCGCCTTCGTCTCATGGAATATAAATCATAATCCGTGAATGTGACATTATATACCCTGTCTAAGACCGGAATAACATATAATGTACAGGTACCATTCGACCCCTTCCCTTATTAGGGAAAAAATGTCTCTAGTTTCTTTTTTTTCATATGTAACATCATACAAAGATTTTTCTGTGGCCTTCTTTGTTACCATGGTAATGTAACAACACAATTTAAAGACAAATTTGTGAATTTAATGGAATGACAATCAGACGTCACATCACAAGATAAATAAAAATCTGTATTGTTAAAGTAATAAAGTGTTTCTCCTCCATCTTTGACAAGCAGACGACCAATTCAGATCACAAAATTATAGGTCTTCTTCTGTGTTAAATAAATGTGACATTTATTTTTATAGAAAAATTGAAAGATAAGCAAAACTTGTTTATTACTGATTCTGTAAGAGTCAGTTTCATTCATGTATGGTACTCTCTTTCCTGTTTGAACAATCTTCATACCAGTAATATTACCTACACTACATACAGAGAGGTTTATAAAGTATTCGGTTACAAAATATTTCATATAAAACCACATCTATTAAAAATAATAACAAATTTTAAAGTCAATTCTTGTTCAAATTTCTTGAAATATTTATCAACAAACACAGAACATTTATAATGACCACTTATTATAATATTTATTATAGAAACCAATGTTAATGACTCTAAGGGCAAATACTTCATTTATGTCCTAGAACTGGTTTTCAACTCTAAATGGTTTAAATCAAATCTTTCTAATGTTTCTATTGTAAAGAGTTGTCAGATTGGGAGATTTTTTTGTTAATTAAAACCATACAAAATCTATTGCTATACATATATGTGTATATAGATGTCAGAATATTTCTTATTTTTAGTTCACATGTCAGTTATTGTTTTACTTCCTCATATAAATTATCTTTGTCATAGACATTGTACTTATTGATACCTTATATAAAGTAGTTTAAAACAATCATGGTAAGAATATATCTTGGATTCCCCAGATTTATGGCCCTTTAAACTTGTACAATGAACAGAAGAGGCCCATATCTTGAACTCTTTTTGTACTTTTGTTAGAATTAAATGTAAGTTTGTCTGTTGTTAGATCCTGATGTGGGTAGGATGTTCTGGTTCATTACGATTTCCAAGAGTTATGGCCCTTTGAATTGTATGTACAAACCTTGTCATTACAACTCCTCCTACTGTGTTTGTTAAGAGTTAAATGAAAGTTGGTCTGTAGTAAGGCCCAATTGTTCAGATTTCATGTGGGTCAAATATTGAAGTTAATGCAGTTTTTCAAGAACCGTTTGAAACTTTAAAATTTGAGGGGGTGGGATCTGTGGCATTGCCATAGCAACTCCTCCTACACATGCTAGAATTGAATGAAAGTTTGCCTGTTGTTAGATCTTGATGTGCTGATACCTAAATTTAGTTACACTCAATTGATTATCAGAGGATACAAAAGCTTAGATTGCAGGGTATTGGACAGAAAATTTATCACCAAAAGGAAAGCAAGACCACTGTGACAATAGGGCCTTTAGTTTGTGTCAATTCGGGATGGCTGTCACAATCAGCACCCAATATCAAAATGTTCAAATATTTTCCTTAAAAACTACAAAACTACACTTTTATGAACATGTCATTGTCAAATTTTAGTCTTTTTTGTGCATAAAAAATCCCAGATCACCACCACTATAGAACATATTTTATCCTATGGGGAAAACTTTTTGTTTAAAAATCTTGTCTGAAATCACTAATCCATTTGACTTGGCATGACTATTTCTTGATTTCTTCTTTAATAGAAAATGTTGAAGATACCAAAGGGGTAAACTAAAGCTGTAATTCAAAGAAGGACAGACAACACAATGGCCAAGCGAAAAAGGACAAAAGGACAAACAATGATCTACAAAACACTACACAAAAAAACTAAAAATGAGTAACATGAATTATGTCTTTATATATTTTGATGGGAAAATCAAGATGGTTGCCACTGCAGGAAGAGCTTGACATAGGTTCCTTTGGGAAATGGAAATTTAAAATAACTTCTTCTCAGAAACCACATGTATGATGGAAGTATTTCTTGGTTAAAATGTTCTTCATATGACCCTTCATTATGTTGCTCAGAAATCCAAGATGGTTGACACCACAGAACAAGGTTTATTATAGGACCCTATAAAAAGCTTCTCAAACGCGTCAAATGGTATTAATCCCGAACTGTACATGAATGAACATTTAGATGTGTCTTTACAAATCGAATTATTTTTTGTGTTGTTGATTTGGAATCCAAGATGGCCTCCATCTCAGAATAAAGCCTAACCTTTATAAATCTAGATTTCCATCGGCATATATTGTCTGTTTGTGTTTAATGAATTGATTTTGTTGATATTGGTGGAATTGTTGACCATAATTGTTGACCGTTCCTTTCACAATTAGACAGATTTGACAAGTCCTTAGCAGTTTTTTTTATTAACTCCTACCATGTGTTTAAAGACTATGATATATCTGTTATTAATAATGCTATAAATATTAACTGAAATATCACTTCATAATTTCAATAATTACGAAGTTTCTGTATTATATTAAAACTAATGATATGTGTTATATTAGCTTAGAAGATTGATTTGGTTTGATTTGATTTATTGTGTTTAATGCCACTTTCAGCGATATTTCAGCTATATCATGGCAACCAATTTTAGTGGTGGAATCAGCCGAAGTACCCGGAAAGAACCACCGACCATGGGCAAGCAAATGATAAACTTGATCACTTGCAGCTGTGAGTCGAATGCACCCCTTTTTGTAATTTACAAAGCAGGGCGAGAATCCACGCCATAATGGTGATAGGCTTGTATGAGTTGTTAGGTAATCCAACTACCTATTGAAAAATTATTAGAGGTCACTATAATTAGAAATATATATACAGTCAAACCTGCTTTAGTGACCACCTCTATTAAGTTACAGTCAAACCTACTTTAGTGACCACCTCTATTAAGTTACAGTCAAACCTGCTTTAGTGACCACCTCTATTAAGTTACAGTTAAACCTGCTTTAGTGACCACCTCTATTAAGTTACAGTCAAACCTGCTTTAGTGACCACCTCTATTAAGTTACAGTCAAATCTGCTTTAGTGACCACTGTCCTCTATTAAGTTACAGTCAAACCTGCTTTAGTGACCACCTCTATTAAGTTACAGTCAAACCTGCTTTAGTGACCACCTCTATTAAGTTACAGTCAAACCTGCTTTAGTGACCACCTCTATTACATTACAGTCAAACCTACTTTAGTGACCACCTCTATTAAGTTACAGTCAAACCTGCTTTAGTGACCACCTCTATTAAGTTACAGTCAAACCTGCTTTAGTGACCACCTCTATTAAGTTACAGTCAAACCTACTTTAGTGACCACCTCTATTAAGTTACAGTCAAACCTGCTGTAGTCACCACCTCTATTAAGTTACAGTCAAATCTGCTTTAGTGACCACCTCTATTAAGTTATAAGTTTTATTGTGTGACCTTAATTTTAATTTCCCTTCACTTTTTATATTTATTAAACCTGTATTTAACAACCACCTGTCTTATGTGACCATATTTCAAAGTTTCCTTGGAAGGTCATATAAGACAGGTATGACTGTATATATACATTTAAAAGCATAATGTTGTTAGAATTTTTTGCTCATCAGTATACATAAGGGAGATAACCTCTACACAATTTAATAATCAGCCATTTTCCCATCATTTCAGACAGGTGAGATTTTGTCAATTGTATTGTTGATTTTTGTATTCTTACAATAATAATCAGTTTTATAAAGGTACAAATTGTGTAAATAATATCCTCAGCTGTTTATTCATACATTTGATCAAGTATTCATACCTGGTAAATAATATTAATGGAGAATCATCTAAAATTCACATATTTATATATACATCTCTATTTTATAATGTTGACATTTTGACAAGAAAACACAAAATGATGTCAAGATATAAAAAGAAAGTAATTTTTCAACAAAGTGCACTTATGGATGATATATAGGACATGATTTTTCATAAACATCACCACATGTAATGTGGTGGGGTGATTTGTATTGAAATAATGACATTTAAAAACCAAAAAAGATACATTTTCTGAAGATTTATGTCTTAAAAGAAGGAGTGATACATGATATGTAATCTGCTTTATGATAACAGTTATCCTTAAGATGTACTGACTTCATATTTTCTTCCGTCCGCCCGTCTCGTCCTCTCGTCTCCAAACTAACAACTTCCTGCATTATCAATTAACCATATGATGTTATGGATGCATGTAATTGATTTAAAAAATTAAAATTCTAAATTCTATATGATAAATTTGTATCTGCTGTTCGTCAACCTTGTCTCGGAGGAGATGGTAGTTCCTTCATTACATTATGACAGACACAAAATAATGAAACAATATCGTTCAATCACTTGTCTCTAAAGCATTTTACATGTTAAAACCATATCATGATTTATTCTGTAAAATTAGTTTAATTTATATAAATACTATTACGGTGATTGATTTTTTCAAGGTTTTTTTTTTACTTCAATCTAACTAAAATTAGATTTTTGCAGTAATTTTAAAGTTTGTAATTAATAGCAATAGTTAGATGACCTCTAGATGTTGTTATCTGTCTTGGTATTCTAATGTCTTGGTGAGTTATAAGACAGTTGGGTGGAAGGAATTCAGACAGATTCTGTTAAAATGTCCACCTACAGATTCAGAATTAGATCTGTCTGTCATGTTTTCATGATCAAATAATGCTACACATTGAGTGTTGGTTCCACAATGATCAATAGGTTCATATTTAGCAGTGGATCTACCATGATCATTGGGTTCACATCTATTTTCAGTTTCACATGAATAAGTAGGTTTGCCTTGATTGACAGCTTCACATTGATAAGAATTTTCACATTGATCAGGAGTTCCATTATTTATATCTGTCATTTTCCTTTGATCAACAGTTTTACATTGATTATACCCCTGAATGGATAATAATAATCCATTTCATCTTTATGATCAGTTATTGCATGTTTCTTGCTGTCATTTGCAGGTTGAAATACATTTTGATATGCACTTTCACATTTTGTAAGAGAGATTTCTTCACAATCAGAATCTGTATCACATTCCATGTCAAGAATGTCACACTGATCAACTGGTTTGTAACACTGCAGTATTTTATGTTTCTCATTTTTTGATACTTCACATTTTGCAGAACTATATTTCCTTTTTTTTTTAGCTTCTCACACATCACATCTGGAAAAGTTGACTTTGTATAAGGTATAATAGACTTATTTGTGTAGCATCCTTCTATGGATGCTTCCCTGTACATAGTGCTTATATATGTATCCAGTGCATTTTTTCCAATTACCTTATCCAAGAAATTAGACCCATTACCTGATTTAAGTTAAAAAAAACATCAGACTTTGTTGGTATCATAGAAAAATATTTTTCCAGAATATTATAATATTCTTGGATCATTAGGATCTTGATGATGCCTGATGTCCTTCAGTTGTGCACATTTTCTGTAAAATCCGCTTACAACCGTTCTTTTATAATGTCTACAATACAGGACATACTTCCTGTTATTGTCTACTCCAAATTTGAAATTGCTTATCTTAACAAGACTGCATAACTAATCTCCCTTTACTTGTGTCTGTGTTGAATACTGCTTTGTCCCACAGGAGCTGTTCATAGTCTTCAGTGTCTGTGTTGAATACTGCTTTGTCCCACAGGAGCTGTTCATAGTCTTCATTGTCTGTGTTGAATACTGCTTTGTCCCACAGGAGCTGTTCATAGTCTTCAGTATGCTTTGTCCCACAGGAGCTGTTCATAGTCTTCAGTAATAGGTTCTGGTTGTTCTCTAGTTCTACCAAAGCCTTGAGAATCCAGTTCTTTACATCTTGCTTTCATTGCTTCAAACTCCAATATTCTTTTCTACTATTATGGTCTAGAAAACTAATACCAGGCTATCCACTGTCCCTAAGATAATGCTGGAAACCAACACTTATCACATATAAACTTTTTTGTGTTGTATGATGGCATACCATTTCTGTTCCTTGTCTCAAAAATAAAATTTCGCATAAATTGTGTCTCTGATACTGTTTTTATAACATCTTCCATCAAAGGAATAGGAGGTAACTGTGAGTTATTTTGATGACTGTTTCTTGCTGTTGCCCAATCATTCCACTGTGTTCTTTTTCTTGTATTGTCTGCTAATTTTGAAGTACCTACTGTAGTATTAATGTCAGTATCATTGATGAATGTAAGACGTTCCTCCATTTTGATGCTTTATAGTCCAAACTAGAAATTTCCCCTTTAAACAAACAATGCATCAGAGATAATATACCATTCCTCCTGTAGGTATATCTAAAAAGTAAAATCCACAAAATCATAATCTAGCATTCCTCCATCTTTGTAAGGTTAAAGGTTACCAGTATTCAAGTTCAATATTATTGCTAGCTGCTATATGCATGATTTTGATGTCCTAAAGATTGTATAAACTAGATGTTTTACCTATATAAATCTACATTTTGTAGACATACACAACAGTCATCTATCTACTAATATAGGAATTGGTTATCTTTAGTTCAAAGATTCATTCTTCATTTTCTATTTTTATACCCCCCGCAAACAAAGTTTGAGGGGGTATAGAGGGTACATGGTTTGTCCGTGCAACTCCTCCTACAGTTTTTCTGCTAGGAAGTTTTTATTTTGCAGATCATTTGTACATATATCAAAGATGTGCATGTGGTAAGGATTTTGATTTTTGTGCATTTTTACCAAAAATATAGATTGTTGAACTTAGTAATTTTTTGGTGAATTTGGCAAAAAGGGTACATGGTTTGTCCGCGCAACTCCTCCTAAAGTTTTTACGCTAGGAAGTTTTTATATTGCAGATCGTTTGTGCATACATCAAAGATGTGCATGTGGTAAGGATTTTGATTTTCATGAATTTTTACCAAAAATATAGATTGCTGAACTTAGTCTTTTATTGGTGAATTTGGCTAAAAGGGTACATGGTTTGTCCGTGCAACTCCTCCTACAGATTTTACGCTAGGAAGTTTTTATATTGTAGATTGTTTGGACATATATCAAAGATGTGCATGTGGTAAGGATTTTGATTTTTGTGCATTTTTACTAAAAATATAGATTGTTGAGCTTAGCCATTTTTGTGTGAATATGGCAAAAAGGGTACATGGTTTGTCTGCGCAACTCCTCCTACAGTTTGTAAGTTAGGAAGTTTTTACATTGCAGAACATTTGTACTCATATCAAAGATGTGCATGTTGTAAGGATTTTGATTTTCATGAATTTTACCAAAAAATATAGATTGTTGAACTTAGTTATTTTTTTTTATTTGTGAATTTGGCTGAAGGAGTACATGGTTTGTCCGTGCAACTCCTCTTACAGTTTTTATGCTACGACGTTTTTATTTTTGTTGAATGTGTTAAACATTATAATTTGACAAATAATATATTTTCCATGTAGACTTAGTTTTCAATAATCTTGGACACAGTCAGAGTGAAGCGGGGGGTATTAGTCCCGCTATGCGGACAGTTCTAGTTGTTTTATCTTTACGATTCCCTTGTTAAAACTCTTACCACAATGGGAATTACTGGTACATTCAGCATTTTTACATTCTCTTATTTTGATGGTGAATCAACTAATTGTAACATGCTCAAAATGCAATGTTCAATCTTGTATTTCTTCAATTCCAAACCCCAAAATTTTCATAATAGAAACCATGAAAGAGAATGAATGGCTAGGACTTCACCTGCTTGTGCCTTCTGATGGTTCAGGATATCTAAATCTGTGCCTGGAATGTGACATTATATGCCTTATCTAGAACCTGAATAACAGTGTTATACTGTATTCTATATTGTACAATAACTAAAAATAATAACAATTTGTCTATATTGAAGTTGAAGAGATTGCAGGCTGCACCCGTGGAACCTCTTGTTTTTTGTATATCTAGGTAGATCAGTGATTAATCCAAGCATGTTGATTACATGTTATTTTAAAGATCATATAGACCTGTTTGACCCAACAAAGAATCTTCAGTAGCTGTCAGAGTTTCCGCTCCTCAGACATGAAACGTTTCATATATTAAATACCTACAAGTTTATTTACAATGATGTACCTACCATAATATACCTATACCTGTAACTATTTATACCTTTTTATCACCCAGTGTTACTAATTAGATACATGTACAAATTCCATTCTGTTTTAGATTCATCAATTTCATATAATCTGTCTTACTATGTTTATACTACAAATTATAGTGTTACCTTTTTTTAAATAAATGTTTTTTGGCAAACACACCTGTCATGGGAGTTTTAGCCGTCTTTTATGGACAAACAAACCTGCCATGGGAGTTTTTGCCATCTTTTATTGGCAAACAAACCTGCCATGGGAGTTTTTGCCATCTTTTATTGGCAAACAAACCTGTCATGGGAGTTTTTGCCATCTTGTATGGACAAACAAACCTGCTATGGGAGTTTTTGCCATCTTGTATGGACAAACAAATCTGCCATGGGAGTTTAATAGGTTCTTACACGAGTCTCTATTGAAGATCTGGGATTTCTTCCACGAGTGTGAAAAGGTGTAGAATTTCTCAATAGAGACGAGTGTAAGAACCTATTTCTTCTGTTTTTAACAATGTTTACATTTCGGCCCCGAAACTAGATCACCACGTGCTAGGAGAGAAATTTGCATAAATGTGATACGTTTATGTAAAGTTTGTGAATGCATCGGCATCGTGTACACATGCATGAACTTCTGAAAAGAACCGTTTAATCCTTGCAATTCTTCAATGCAATACTGAACATAAATTAATATTCTGCGAAATGTTGTTGACGACGTTGGCACATTAACAACATGACGTCATATGAAGATTTCCAGCTTTAAACGTAAAGATCACTCGTCATTAGGTTTGGTGTATGCTTCAATTTTGATAAAATTTAACTGAAAGATGTTTGCAAGGTAGACATTTTAATTATTTTTGTGTATTGTTGTAAATATGGCTTTCAATCAGACACTATCGATATAGATTATAAAGTACACTACTTTCTTGTATTGCATCATTGAAACAATCTGATTGGTCAATTCATCCATGACAGACACGGTCGTGTGACCCTGTCTGTCATAGTAAATACACAAAAACGAAAGAATTTGCCATCTTTTATAGACAAACAAACCTGCCATGGGAGTTTTTGCCATCTTTTATTGGCAGACAAACCTGCCATGGGAGTTTTTGCCATCTTTTATTGGCAAACAAACCTGTCATGGGAGATTTTTTCATCTTTTATGGGTAAACAAATTTCCCATGGGAGTTTTTGCCATCTTTATGAGTAAACAAACCTGTCATGGGAGTTTTTGTCATCTTTAATGGGGAAACAAACCTGTCATGGGAGTTTTTGCCATCTTTTATAGCCAAACAAACCTGTCATGGGAGTTTTTGCCATCTTTTATAGCCAAACAAACCTGTCATGGGAGTTTTTGCCATCATGTATGGCCAAACAAACCTGTCATGGGAGTTTTTGCCATCATGTATGGCCAAACAAACCTGTCATGGGAGTTTTTCCCATCTTTTATGGCCAAACAAACCTGTCATGGAAGTTTTTGCCATCTTTTATGGGTAAACAAACCTGCCATGGGAGTTTTTTCAATCTTTTATGAGCAAACAAACCTGCCATGGTAGTTGTTGCCATCTTTTATGGACAAACAAACCTGCCATGGAAGTTTTTGCCATCTTTTATGGGCAAACAAACCTGCCATTTGAGTTTTTGCCATCTTTTATGGGCAAAAATATCTGTCAGGGGAATTTTGCCATCTTTTATGTGCAAACAAACCTGTCATGGGGTTTTTTTTGCCATCTTTTAAGGGTAAACATATTTGCCATGGGATTTTTGCCATCTTTTATGGCCAAACAAACCTGTAATGGGAGTTTTTGCCATCTTTTATGGGCAAAAAAACCTGCCATGGGAGTTTTTGCCATTTTTTATAGCCAAACAAACCTGCCATGGGAGTTTTTACCATCTTTTATGGGCAAACAAACCTGCCATGGTAGTTGTTGCCATCTTTTATGGGCAAACAAACCTGCCATGGAAGTTTTTGCCTTTTTGTATGGCCAAACAAACTTGTCATGGGAGTTTGCATCTTTTATTGGCAAACAAACCTGTCATGGGCATTTTTGCCATCTTTTATGGGCAAACAAACTTGCCATGGGAGTTTTTGCCATCCTTTATGTGCAAACAATCCTGCCATGGGAGTTTTTACCATCTTTTATAGGCAAACAAACCTGCCATGGTAGTTGTTGCCATCATTTATGGGCAAACATACCTGCCATGGTAGTTGTTGCCATCTTTTATGGGCAAACAAACCTACCATGGTAGTTTTTGCCATCTTTTATGGGCAAACAAACCTACCATGGGAGTTTTTGCCATCTTTTATGGCCAAACAAACCTACCATGGTAGTTTTTGCCATCTTTTATGGGCAAACAAACCTGTCATGGGAGTTTTTGCCATCTTTTATGGGCTAACATATCAGCCATGGGAGTTTTTGCCAACTTTTATGGGCTAACTTATCTGCCATGGGAGTTTTTGCCATCTTTTATGGGCTAACATATCTGCCATGGGAGTTTTTGCCATCTTTTATGGGCTAACATATCTGCCATGGGAGTTTTTGCCAACTTTTATGGGCTAACATATCTGCCATGGGAGTTTTTGCCATCTTTTATGGGCAAACAAACCTACCATGGTAGTTTTTGCCATCTTTTATGGGCAAACAAACCTACCATGGTAGTTTTTGCCATCTTTTATGGGCTAACATATCTGCCATGGGAGTTTTTGCCAACTTTTATGGGCAAACAAACCTACCATGGGAGTTTTTGCCATCTTTTATGGGCAAACAAACCTACCATGGTAGTTTTTGCCATCTTTTATGGGCAAACAAACCTACCATGGTAGTTTTTGCTATCTTTTATGGGCTAACATATCTGCCATGGGAGTTTTTGCCAACTTTTATGGGCTAACTTATCTGCCATGGGAGTTTTTGCCATCTTTTATGGGCTAACATATCTGCCATGGGAGTTTTTGCCATCTTTTATATCTTTTGCCTTGCTATGTTTAGATTGTAAATTGTATTGTTCTTTTTTAAAACCAAATACTTTTGACAAAATCCAGTCATATGAGCTTTTGTCATCTCTGGGTTATAATAACATGTCTTTTGTCATCTCTGGGTTATAATAGCATGTCTTTAGTCATCTCCGGGTTATAGTAACATGTCTTTTTCCATCTCTTGAGTTTTAATCACATGTTTTTTGCCATCCCTTGGGTTGTATTCACATGTTTTTTGCCATCCCTTGGGTTGTATTCACATGTCATTTGTCTTTGCCATCACTTTGATTATAATCACATATAGGTAAACTTCATCTCCCTCAGGTAGTACCTGACATTGACTATCCTGTTTAGGCCCTTTGCTCCTACAAACCTTTATATTATTTGACTTTCCAATCATTTGACTTTGAGTGTACCTGATGAAGATTATACCAGAAATGTGTCGTGTACACTACTAGATACCTACATGAAGATTATACCAGAAATGTGTCGTGTACACTACTAGATACCTACATGAACATATATGTATGTTTTTTTAGTGTTAGTACAGTGAAACAAAGTACCGCTCGCCAACTCGCCAAAAGCGAGAAGAGAACAAATTCGGCGAGTACGTTTGTGTAAGAATTCGACAATCTGGCGACCGAACATCGTGAGGCGAGTTCTGACTAGTTTGCACTTGCCCCTGTCAACCAGCCTGACGAAGTAGTTTCTCAGTCAATGATTCTATAAAATTATTGATTCAACAATAAAAGATGTGAAGAAATCCTTCAAAATCGTTGATAGGAATAGCGGTGTAATGTTTCACGTCCGCCATATTGATTTCTTTTATTGATAGAAAACGCTTAAAGATGGCGTCCTTTTCCGAACCGGGATCAAATAAAATTAATATATACATGTACCTCCCAAAGTTCAATGCAAGCGATTCAGATTATCTTAAATAGCAACTAGCCAAAATGGCGAGTGTTTGAAAAAAATGGTTTCCTACACTGTTAGTATTGTAATTAGATATTTTGTTTACAAAGACATGTTGTGGACTCTTGTCCCTTTGGGTCTTTGTCTTACCTACAATTAAGAATGTTATCTACTTCAAGTTAAACATTTAAATACAGATGTTCATGGTTTACATTTCACTCTTTATCAATTATTCTTTATTTTAGAAAAAGATATATTGCTTCAAATATATTTTATCTTTCCAAAGAAATAGTTCTTCTGCTATATATAAAACAATCAGAAGTTTATTCCAATCCATTTGACTTATCAAACAGGTCTAAGTTGTAATATTAAGACAATCTCTATTAAATAAGACAAACAAACTACACAAAAAACATTGATATTATAGAATTATATCTTTTTGATGTTTACATTGCATGTACAAAAAAGATAAAGGTCACAAATTATGATGATTGTGGTAATTTTTTGTTGTAGACCACACCTGAGATTCTGTGATTATTGCTTGGCAGAAATACATTGATGTATAGGAACAGACAAAACTGGTTTCTGGTGCAGAATATTTATATACTGACAAATGTATTAGGTAGGGTATTATCATGATGTAATTTATGATCTAAAATTAGACATGATTTGCTTCCTAGTTATATTTAACTAGTTTTAATTGGATGTATCATTATGTTTAAAAACAATTATCTAAAATAGATATGTCACCTGAGGTAGATATTCCACAGTTGTAAACAGGTTGATTGATTGTTTTTAACATGAAATCAGCATTATTTTAGCAATATAACCACAAAAAGCAAATTTACAAACAGTAAAACAAGTTTACGGTATAACCTTGTGTTTCTAAGTCTTAGACATATAGGGTCTAACACCAGGAAAGGTGCAAGATCAAAAAATCTGACACCCGAGGGTAAGATTTAAATCGTAGCTGACGAGGCTTGTTGAGTCTGATTCCATTTAAATCTTACCCGAGCGTGTCTCGGATATGACGAGCTTGCACCTTTCATGGTGTTTGACTCTTTTTCTCGTCCCTTTCTACCCTGTCAATGTTTGTATACTTTGAGTAAATAATTAAGTGCTCTCCCTTGTTAGTAGCTAACGTA
This sequence comes from Gigantidas platifrons, assembly GCA_002080005.1. Taxonomy (NCBI): domain Eukaryota; kingdom Metazoa; phylum Mollusca; class Bivalvia; order Mytilida; family Modiolidae; genus Gigantidas; species Gigantidas platifrons. The sequence continues at coordinate 310,456 of MJUT01057221.1, forward strand.
AATAAACAAATTACCTCCCTTTGACCAAAGTCAAATAGATTTTTACAGGTATTTATCGCTGTTGTAGTAGTATTTTAAATGTATTTATAAAATACGTTTTTTTTATACATTGTGTTTTATTATGAAATACATTTAAAATACTGCCAAGACACATATGTATATCGATAAATCAACAATTTACTTCAGCAATGGCAAACAATTTTGCGGGAAAACACTCGTGTTGCCTGTCTTACCCAGGAGCCTTGATAAGATAGAAAACATATTTTCACCTAAATTACAAGACTACTTTATCCAAGGAGTAACAAAGATCTGTCTACAGTATTGCCTTGTTGTGTTTCTAAGTCTTAAGATAGTTGATTTTACCTGAGTGTATCAGAATATTTGAGTTATCTGTGATAAATTCAGCTAAATTCTACTGTAGCAAACCAAATTTTTCTTCAAATTATCCAAGAAAACGACTTGTGTGTGTTTGTAGTTAACCTGGTTCATCTGTACTAAGCTACTTCCTGATCTACAGACTACATCGGTCCATGCTAGTTTGGCCAAGATATTACAAATCTAAATATTTATACTTACTGGTATGTAATTGTATTAATGTTATTTATACCACAGGAGAATTGTAGGAGCATTGAATTCAATGTTCCTGGTAAATTATACTATTTCTGTTAAATCGTAATTTGTCTGTTAAGATATATTTTTGTTTATAAGAAAATTCAATTGATTTAATTGAAAGTCTATGCAAATTACGATTTCTATAGACTTTTAGTAAAGTAAATATTTGTCACATTTAGACACAGCCAAGTGAATTACTTCTGTTCGGTTTGTAGCTAATGAACTTTAAATGAAATGTCTGTTATTGGATTTCATGCATGTTTACAGCACTGCACCTTGTCAACTATTTGGGAAACGAATTTACATAAGTTTTTATAACTTGTTTTCGGATCCCATTGGTTGATTACTGTTATGAAATTTATTGTAATTGTCATTGTTATAGTTTGTATTGTATTTGTAATTAATCAATAAAAATATGTTTACACTAACTATTTGTCAGTTTAAGAGAAAAAATAAGAGATTGCAGTCTTATTCTATCAACTTAACCTTTTTAAAAAAAAAAATTAGAATTGCACAAAGTACATTTCTATGTTTTGAAGAAAATAAATATATGTCTTTGTACGACTGCCATTTGTAGTAAATCTAACTAATCAATAAAGAAAAAAAAAAATTGAATGTATCACCATGAAAAGTACAATGAAGTATTTTAAAATGTTCCATTTCTAGAGTTTTTATTGTCAGTTTTAAAGCCAAGAACATGACTTCATTTCCTGTGGATGGTAATTTCAAAATGAGGCTCTCAAGTCGATGGGTTAATTTACTCTGTTTTTCTCCATCACTTTGTGTGTGTTGTAATCAACGTCTGCTCGTGTGTCTATTAGCTTTTTCAGATTATTCATTTTTCTCAGAAACCACTGACCAATTAAAACCAAACTTGGCAGAAATATTACTCTGATGGTTCTTAAGATTGTATTTTGAAAATTCTACATGGTTACTATGGCTTATTATACTATCTGATTTTCTGAAATTTCAAATATTATTAGTCCCCTTCAGTTCCTGTAGAAGTACTATAGGATTATACTCTTGTCTGTCTGCCAGATTTAATGTTACCACCTGTCACAGGAAAATGCTTTCAGATTATCAATTGATTTTTCATAGTGATGTAGTGCACACAAAATAAAATTTTCAACAAATTCAAGATTCCAAATGGTGGTAATTTTATCCATGAATTTTTATGTTATCGTTTGTCACAAAAAGACGGTTTAAAATGGACTTATTTTTTTGTAGTAAAGTAGTGCACAATTGCAAAATTCAAGAATGGAAACCATTTTATATATTGGTTGATTTTATTTTGATTTTGATTTTTAGAGCTTAATGCCACTTTCAGCAATATTTCAGCTTGTAGCTGCGAGTCGATTGCACCCTTTTTTGTAATTTACAAAGCCGGCCGCGAACCCACGCCGTATTGGTGATAGGCTTGTATGAGTTGTTAGGTAATCCAACTACCTAACTCATTGAGCCCTCTTTTATATATTGGAAAATGTATTTAAAAAAAAAACATTTTCTGATAAACTACAAACTTGATTGAACCTAAAATGTTGACGAATCATCCTTGTATCCTTGGGTGGTGCCTTGCAAAGTTTATTTTTATGTTGATTGAAATCCAAAATGGCTGTCACTGTAGAACAAAGTTTAAAATAGGACCATATGAGAAAAATAATCTCCAAGCACATTAAACCAATTACAAATAAATTAGTCTGGTATGTTCCTTGTACAGTCTTTTACAACCTTTGCATTGTTCATCCAATAATTAACCAATATATAACAATGATAAACAGGTTAGCAGTACGGTTTAGAATAGCCTCTAGTTATATATAATGACTGATGTAAGATTGAGTCAGCCATTGCTTCAAACATTTTTCTTCATTTTTTATTTGGAAATTTTCTGCCATAATTTACAGTAGAACTGTTCGGTTTATCTCTATTTATGTACATTGTAGTATAAATAGCCATATAATTTCAATCCATTACTATTGAAATAGACATCCATATCCAATGGCATTTAAATGTTTTGTTTTGATGTGAAATATACATTCCTTATCCTTGATGCACATTTGAAAATACCAAAGCAAAGGCATAATCAGAAGGACGAATGACATAATGGCTAAAAGGACAAACAATTGTCAACAAAATACTACACAAAACTAAAGATTGAGGAACACTAATCTCTCTAACAACTAAGATTAAGACAAGTTTGAAGAAATCTAAGGGGTAATCAGAAGAAGGACAGACGATACGATGGTCAGAAGAAGGACAGACAATACAATGGTCAGAAGAAGGACAGACAATACAATGGTCAGAAGAAGGACAGACAATACAATGGTCAGAAGAAGGACAGACAATACAATGGTCAGAAGAAGGACAGACAATACAATGGTCAAAAGAAGAAGGGAAGACAATACGATGGTCAGAAGAAGGACAGACGATACAATGGCCAAAAGAAGGACAGACAATACAATGGTCAGAAGAAGAAGGACAGACGATACAATGGCCAAAAGAAGGACAGACAATACAATGGTCAGAAGAAGGACAGACGATACAATGGTCAGAAGAAGGACAGACAATACAATGGTCAAAAGAAGGACAGACAATACAATGGTCAGAAGAAGGACAGACAATATAATGGTCAAAAGAAGGACAGACAATACAATGGCCAAAAGAAGGACAGACAATACAATGGTCAAAAGAAGAAGGGAAGACAATACAATGGCCAAAAGAAGGACAGACAATACAATGGTCAAAAGAAGAAGGACAGACAATACAATGACCAAAAGAAGGACATACAATACAATGGTCAAAAGAAGAAGGACAGACAATACAATGGCCACAAAAAGAAGGACAGACAATACAATGGTCAAAAGAAGAACAGACAATACAATGGCCACAAGAAGGACAGACAATACAATGGTCAAAAGAAGAAGGACAGACAATACAATGGCCACAAGAAGAAGGACAGACACTACAATGGCCAAAGGAAGGACATACAATACAATGGCCAAAAGAAGAAGGACAGACAATACAATGACCAAAAGAAGGACAGACAATACAATGGCCAAAAGAAGAAGGACAGACAATACAATGACCAAAAGAAGAAGGACAGACAATACAATGACCAAAAGAAGAAGGACAGACAATACAATGGCCAAAGGAAGGACATACAATACAATGGCCAAAAGAAGAAGGACATACAATATAATGACCAAAAGAAGAAGGACAGACAATACAATGGCCACAAGAAGAAGGACAGACAATACAATGGCCAAAGGAAGGACATACAATACAATGGCCAAAAGAAGAAGGACAGACAATACAATGGCCAAAAGAAGAAGGACAGACAATACAATGGCCAAAGGAAGGACAGACAATACAATGACCAAAAGAAGAAGGACAGACAATACAATGGCCAAAAGAAGGACAGACAATACAATGACCAAAAGAAGAAGGACAGACAATACAATAACCAAAAGAAGAAGGACAGACAATACAATGACCAAAAGAAGAAGGACAAAAGGACAAACAAATATCTAGAAAACATTACAGTACACAGAAAACTAAAGATTGAGTAACATGAACCACACAAAAAAACTGGGGTAATCTCATGTGCTGTGGAAGGGTCAGCACTTCCTTCTCCACTAGTGGCACCCATCATGTTACTGTTAAATGACATGAACATCGTCTGAAATGGAAATCATGTTAAGACACCAGTATTCAAATGCATTGTATTATTTAGTCCAGCAGAAGTTAAAAATCATAAAAACTACCGAAATAAAAGAATCAAAATTTTGTCTTGCTAATTTGAGTACTTCAGACACATCTATTTTCCTATAAACTATCTATCAATTGTATTTGTTTAAGGTCTTGTCTTGTTTCCCAGCCAGTTGGTTGACTTTTAAACTCAGTGTCTGGTGAACTGTTATAAGCAGACAAGTCATAGTTGCATTGTGCAACATACAAAGGTTTAACGATTGTGACAACATTGAAAAATATGTACTCACGACAATGAGTTGATATTTCACAGGTGAAATGTCAGATTTATTTCACTGAGCGATATTGATATTACACTACATTCTGTATAATAAATGTGTTTATTAAATAGAAGCTGTGAATTAAAGAATTTTCTGAGTTAAATAAAAACAATAATATCACAGTGAAATTATCATTTTTAATTTCGCTCTCACTATATTTCGTGCCATTTCGTTGTTGGAACTACTTTTTGAAATTGAAACAATAATATCACTGTGAAATTATCGTTTTTAGCTCACCTGACCCAAAGGGTCATGTGAGCTTTTGTCATCACTTTGCGTCTGTCGTCGTCGTCATCGTCCGCGTCTGTAAACTTTTCATACTTTCTTCTTCTTCTTTGAAACCACTGAACTGATTTGGACCAAATTTGGCAGAAATGTTCATTGGGGACCTCTACTAAATTTGTTATTTTGGTGCAAATCGGAAATCTAACATGGCTGCCAGGGCCAATAATGTGTTCTGATTGGTTGAAACTTTGAAAATCTTCTTGTCAGAAACTACTTAGCCGATGGAATTGTAACATTACAGAAATGATAACTTGATGGTCCTCTACTAAATTTGTTATTTTTGTGCCGATCGCATATCCAAGATGGCCGCCATGACTCGACTTAGTTTAACATTGGACCCTATGGGAATTTCACATTTTCATCTTTTTTTCTGAAACCACG
>MJUT01057221.1:327229-349452 GCA_002080005.1 Gigantidas platifrons
CTTTATTATTGTTGCTGAGCAACATTACTTCAAACCACTTTGGTATGACAATACAGCTTGTTTTGCTGATCTTAGAATAGAGTCACTTGGTTCGTACTCATAACACAACAAGTTTTGATTTTGCTTTGCACATAATAAAGAACAAAGTGTGTCATTGTTCAACTCAGATCTCATATCTGTCTGGATTTTTTTTNTTTTTTTTAACATAGAAAAAATTCTCTCTGGGTCTGCATTTTTAAGATTGGTTGATTTCCTTGTTGAAGCAACTGCTTTTTTTGTGTGAATCTCCATCAGCATGTCTTTTAATATCATATATATCACCATGGCTGACACTAAAATTTGTAGAACAAAGTTTGCAAAATGGCATATCATTCCCAAAAGAAGTAGGCTGCACCCAATCGTATAATTTGTCCAGTCCTCCAAGAATTTGCAATAATGTTTCTTTTTCTTTGAAGAAGGGGTGCTAGGTCCTGAATTCCAACGTCTACTTGATTGTGACATAGTTGAACTGTATTTTTTTTAAAGTTTGTTTCGTATTTAAGTAAGTAATTGAACGATACTCGCCTTCAAATTTTCTTTTTTCACAACTTTGATTCGTGTAGTTATCCATTCGATATTGTAAACAACTTACATTATCGGCGTTTCTAGTAAAAACCGAGAGAATTCCGAGTAACAATTGGCTGATTCACGCAAATGTTTTAATGACCCAGCTGATAAAAACAACAAAAATGGCGTCCTAATTTTCGATTTTAATCAAATTTATGGTCGCGGGAGATAATGTGGGAGAAGTATTTCAAAGCGGGAGTTTTTAGTCTCCCGCGCGGGAGGCACATTCTTTGCGGGAGGCCGAGCTCAAAAGCGGTAGTCTCCCGCGAAATGCGGGAGGGTTAACAGGTATGGAACATACACATATATGATGTGAATAAGTGAACATACACATATATGATGTGAACAGATGAACATACACATATATACTATGAACAGGTGAACATACACATATATGATGTGAATAAGTGAACATACACATATATGATGTGAATAAGTGAACATACATATATATGATGTGAATAAGTGAACACACATATATAATGTGAACAGATGAACATACACATACATATATGATGTGAATAAGTGAACATACACATATATACTATGAACAGGTGAACATACACATATATGATGTGAACAGGTAAACATATTCATATATACTGTGAACAGGTGAACATACTCATATATACTGTGAACAGGTGAACAAGCTCAAATCTGTTGACATTGTGAAACAAACATGTATTCTTTCACTGTTACAAATAAATATGTGCCCTTAAAATGTGCAAATTTACAAGAGAAACTGTTTCTTAATATCTAAATACAAATGTATGTGTTTCCATCAGGTTTTGTTCCCATTGTTGGCTGATGTACAACGATTATCAAGTCAGGCTTCTAATGTTAAAGATGAGGCAACAACAGGGAATATCCTTATCCACCATTCTAGAGACACTGCAGAGAAACAATGGGCAGAAACTAGGGTCCTCACGTTAGCTGGTGTAGCTAGAACATTCAACTCAAAAAGAAAATTTCTTCAACCAATAGGTGAGTTAGAAAGTGTTTATATTATTTCCAGGTTTATTTTTCTGTAGGATCATTGTGTATGAGTCTCTTTAGAGAGAGGAAGTGAAATGATGGTGTATGGTTAGTGTTTCACCTCTAGTACAGAAGTTCATGGGTTAGATCTCCATCAGAGTCAAAGACAATCAAATTGTTATATGTTGTTGCTTCTCCATAGAGCATGCACTATTAAGGAGTAAGAACAAAGACTGTTTGGCTCAGTGTCAGGATAAATGTTTTGAAAATCGTTTGGTTTTTACGATTGTAGTTTTGAAATGCTAGAAATATTACTATGTTTTATATTATTATCTAACTCAATCGTACCGAAAAGCAACATTAATTACATTTACCAAGATGTTTAACATGTTATAGCTGGGTCTAACTGATTAATGGGATCCCAACATTCTTCCTTGTTTTAATAAATGGATCTCAAATTAAAATACAGATATAAAGTTCAGATGTAAATCCAATATTTGATAGTTGGCTGTCATTGTTATTGTTATTATATTTTATAGGAGATTTCCCCAGAGCCTGGTCCCTATTATTGGAATATCTAGAAACTGCTTCAATGTGTCAGAATGCAGAAGTTTCATTGGCTGCTCTCAAAAGTTTTCAAGAAATTTTACAAATAAGTAAAGACAAACCAGAAGATCAGAAATACATTGAAGGTTTACCTCTGATGACTCCACCTCCTGAAGAGGTCATTAATAGGTCAGAGGTCAAAAAGTCAAACGAACAAGTGCAATCAAACAAACTCTCAACTGATATTGAAGTGGAATATGATCTGTCATTGTGGACTGCTGCTTGGAAAGTTTGGTTAAATATAGGAACAAATGCAACAAAACCACCGAAAATAACAAATAAATCTGTCAAAGTTTACGTTCCTTCTCAAGCTTTCTTAACAGCACTAATACAAACATTTCCTTATTTATTTGAACACATTAAACCAAGATTTGTAACAGCTGATTTACAGAAACTGTCTACTGTTTTACAAATGGCTTTGTCTGTACCTGTACATGGCGATGCTTCACCATTTATTATACCATCATACCCAGAAATCACAGTTACCCCCCTTCAGGAGGCTGTATTACAAGCTATGGATGTCCTTATAAAGGTAATTGTATTATACATAAACATTTAAACTTAATGTATCATCACTTCATGTTAACAGCCACCTCACTTACTCATTCAGGTCCAGACCATCATACCTAATCATTTTTTCATGTTAATTCCTAACATGGTCATCCCAGGCAATTTCTTCCTCTATGATGTAAAGAGATTTATCAGTAACTTGAATGTTTGGTCATTTGATAAACAGATATTTCCCTTTACTTAATTGTTTACTTTTTAATTTAATAAACTGATACCTTTTCCAATTTTACATAGTTTAATAATTGTAACGAGTCAATCAGAATTTAAGTTTGTCATTAACTTTGACTCCTGTTTTAGTTAAAAATTTCACAGAAATGTTTTGGATGTTTGAAATAACACTGCTAAATTGAGGTTCTGCATGAGAACATTTGTGTCATGTAGCTGATTTTTTTTAGTTTACAGCCATGATTTTATTTTGATACCACAGTAATATTTTATAAATAAAGTATTTGAAGCAACACGACAATCTAATTAATTCCAGAAGATATGTAAAAGAACGCCACACAAATATGTTTACTTATCAAACAATTATAAATAAAGACATTGTTCTGTCATTTGATGTACAACAAAATTGGGTCATCATGATATGATCCTGACCTATATTTCTTTACAACAAGAGTCTGACTGACATTTCTTACTCATAATTGGAACCACTATTGTAATATGCTAAGATTAGATCGTCATGACCTAATTTTGCCTTAAAAGCAGGTTAAATCACAATTTATCTATACCTAGAGGTGTGCCATATTTAAAGCTGAACAAAGAGTGACACATCCTTACGTTGGGGCCTCAGTAAGCAGGTTTTACCCAAATTAGAAAGCTTATTTTATGACAGGATCTTTTTAGCTCACCTTGCCAAAGGCAATGTGAGCTTTTGCCATCACTTGGCATCTGTCGTCCATTAACTTTTCACATTTTAATCTTCTCCTCTGAAATCCCTCAGCCAAATGTTGATTTTCGTCCCGATCCATTAACAAACATGGCCACCACAGGCAATTCTTCTTTCTGATTGGCCTACTTTTTAAAATCTTCTCCTCTGAAACCACTGGGCCAAATGAACTGAAACTTAGTAGGCAGCATCTATGGAAGGTCCTCTATAAAGATTGCTCATTCCATCCTGATCCATTAACAAACATGGCCGCCGCAGGAGATTCTTGTTTCTGATTGACTAATTTTAATAATTCTTCTCCTCTGAAACCGTTCAGTCAAATGTACTGAAACTTGGTAGTAAGCATCTATGGAAAGTCCTCTGTTGCAATTGCTCATTTCGTTCCGATCCGTTAACAAACATGGCCACCACAGGCAATTCTTGTTTCTGATTTGCCTATTTTTTTACATCTTCTCCTCTGAAATTGCTTGGCCAAATGTACCGAAACTTGGTAGGAAGCATCTATGGAAAGTCCTCTGTTGCAATTGCTCATTTCGTTCCGATCCATTAACAAACATGGTGGCCACAGGCAATTCTTGTTTCAGATTGGCCTATTTTTAGAAATCTTCTCTGAAACCGCTTGGCCAAATAAACCGAAACTTGGTAGGATGCATCTATGGAGGTCCTCTATAAAGATTACTCATTTCGTCCCGATCAATTAACAAATACGGCTGCCACAGGCAAGTCTTGTTTCTTATTGGTCAATTTCTAAAACAGCTTTTCCTCTGAAGCCGCTTGGCCAAATGATATGAAACTTGGTAAGAAGCATCTATGGAAGATCCTCAATAGAGATTACTAAAAAATATCCATTTACAAAACATGGCTGCCACAGGCAATTCCTGTTTTAGATTGGTCAATTTCTAAAAATCTTCTTATCTGAAACTGCTTTGCCAAAATGAACTGATATTTGGTGGGAAGCACCTATGGAAGGTTCTGTATTAAGTTTCCTCAAAGCAGAATGAAAGGTGAGCGACACAGCCCACTGAGCCTCTAGTTTATTTTAAGGAGAATTAAAAGCAAAAAAATTGATTAATTATCTTATCCTTATAATATGACCATATAATCTAATACTTTGGAGATAACTGAATTGCATTTGAAAATTTCATGGCATTAATTGGAGATTTCATGGTTGCAAATTGAGTTTACTGGCGACGCGTTAGCGGAGCCAGTAAACGGATATTTGCGACCATTAAATCGACAATTGATGCCGTGAAAATTTCAAATGCAATACAGTTATCTCCATTCTAATGTAATCTTGTGTATAGATGTGTATTGCAACATTATTGAAAAGATGATGTAAGCGGTAAGTAGCTGTCAGGTGGGTGAATAGTGGAAACATACCTTCGACCGCGAAAAAAGTAGTTTCATGTAAGACCATTAAATCGACAATCGATGCCGTGAAATTTTCAAATACAACACAGTTTTTCCATTCTGATGTAATCATGTGTATAGATGTGTATTGCCACAATATTGACAAGATGACATAAGTGGCTAAAATTATAAAAAAAAAAATCTCATGCTTTTCAACCTTGAAATTGATACATGTACCATGAAAATTACAGCATTGTCCAATCACAAACCAGGAATATTAAACAACTACATTAGAATTAACATTTTACACATACACTCATCAAGTAATATTTCTGTAGTATGTAAGCTGTAGATACAACTGAATGTTTATTTATACATGCTTGACTAGATCCGTTACTTAACCTTATAATATCCCCCCTATATGTACTTTAATTTTCCCCCATAATTACAGCTTTTAATTTTATTTGTTTTGTTTATTTAGTTTGCAGAATTTAAGGTAATAAGCCTGTTTGTTTTTGTTTTTGTTTTTTTGGCTTATTAGCTTTCCTACATGACCATATTTAGCTGGTTTTGTATTGTTATTGACACAGGTCTCATTTCACAAATCACATCTTAATCTAATTGTTTGTAGCTTAAACATCCAGCAGGAAATATTTTATGTGTATTCAGAACAAGAACAAGTTCAACTATATCTTAAAACTGAAATCAGGGATGGGAAAACTGGGTTAATGACTGTAAACTATCACATGATCACTTCATCAGTAGGGAGAACTGGGTGTGGATATAAAAAACTAGTCTTCTATAGTGGCTACAATGCACCTACTCTTTATTGTAATCTACAATAGAGGTATTTATTGTGGAGGGAGTGTGGCATTTTCCAAGCATGTTACACAATATGGTCCATGGTCAGGATTTCTATATTATAACCTGACAATCACCATCGAGAGGGCACTCTCTTTTCCACCACCTGGGGATGCACTGGGCAACTCTGTGGGTTGAGCCATGGCAACTGTTACTAAGAGGGCACTCTCTTTTCCACCACCTGGGGATGCACTGGGCAACTCTGTGGGTTGAGCCATGGCAACTGTTACTAAGAGGGCACTCTCTTTTCCACCACCTGGGGATGCACTGGGTAACTCTGTGGGTTGAGCCATGGCAACTGATACTAAGAGGGCACTCTCTTTTCCACCACCTGGGGATACACTGGGCAACTCTGTGGGTTGAGCCATGGCAACTGTTACTAAGAGGGCACTCTCTTTTCCACCACCTGGGGATGCACTGGGCAACTCTGTGGGTTGAGCCATGGCAACTGTTACTAAGAGGGCACTCTCTTTTCCACCACCTGGGGATACACTGGGCAACTCTGTGGGTTGAGCCATGGCAACTGATACTAAGACTCATTCTGTTATAGAGAAGTGATTTACATGATACCCCATTCCTGTCTTCATAGAAAACACACTAAAACATGACATGTCAACCAAACCATTACATTAAAATATAATTTAATGTTGGAAATAGAATTAGCAGGTTAGTGTGAAATGTGATTTGTGATTGATGATCCTGGCTGGTTTTTTACATGTCAATGAAATGCCTAATATTTCTAGCTGTAGGCATCTATATCTATATCTGTGACTTCTAACAATAGCTAATTGTAAATTTTATACAAGTTTCCTCTTTTACCCAATCTAATTAAAATTACATGTTAGTTTTATTTTATTTTTTATTTTTTTTGTCAATACACTAATATCTAATAACATCCTGTATAAGGTCACATCGGGGGTCATATTTTCAACCCACCAATCAGCATTGAATCTACTTAAAGTTGAGGTGTTAAAACTGACCAGCACTGACATCTGTTGTATGATTGGTCAATATATTTAACTGTCTTGCATATGATTGGATGGTCAAAGATTAATGAAATTTTACCTGACATGACCCAAAATGGGATGTTGTTACATGTTTAGTGTGTCATTAAAAAAAAATGACCAAAAAAAGATACAAGAAACATGTGAACTATAGAGAGAAATAATACAGTATATTGTGAACCTACTGAGATAAATAGAATAATTAAATCAGGATCTGGAGAAAATCAGTGAAAGTAATGTAGCATTATGTATTAGTAGAATCTTGTGTTGAAATCAGACTTTTAGCTTAAATTAACTAAGGTATGATAATAGTGACTATATTTCTAAACATTTCTAAAACTGAACTTTTATAATGTGTTTCCTAAAGTCCTGTAAATGTTTATACTTTTGCATAAATAACATAGAAAATAAAACTGTACCTATATAATTGAGTATCCAGCAATGTGTTTCTGTAATGACCCTCATCAGTTAAAAATTGGAAAGTCAAATAATTTAAAAGTGTTTGAGAGCAAGTAATTCAAAGGACATAAATAGGAGAACCAAAGTCAGCTAAGGTCATCTACGTCTAAGGGAGATTAATCTTAGTTTTAGGAAACTACATTGTTTCAGATCTGTAAATTTCAAACATAAATATATCTTATAAACCATGTCAGCGTACCAAACAACTAGTGGATTTAGGAAGTGTAAATTTCAAACATAAATATATCTTTAAAAACTATGTCAGATATATTTAAATGATATAATTACACCACCTTATTGTTGCTTATATTAAAAAGAAAAAGAATAAATGTAAATATATCATTTTAAATGTTAAGTAAAGGTGTTTTTGATTGCTGTTCTTCTTCTCACAGTTCTTATAGGGCTCCAATAATGATTGTACGGAAATTTCTATGCAGAATATCTGTGAGAAAGTACCTGGCTAGTAGCTGAAGATTTACTATCTTTTACTCCCAGATAAATGCTAAATTTTGGAAATTTTCCCTTAAAAAATTAAGGATTAATCAGCCAGGCTATTTAAATAAGCAATTTAATTTTACAAATACTGTTTGATTTGTTATTCCTACAACACAAAATAAAATAGAAACTAATTAAAGTGTGTTAATGAAATGATTTGTATTTATTGTAATATTGTCATGCAGTGGCAGTTGGCTCATTAGTTTGAACATACTGTTGAATATTTATTATAGAATTATTTCAAGCTAATTAAAATAGAAAGACTATATTTGATTAATGTAAGAATCCATATTTAGTATTCATGTTTTGCGTGATTTTGTTTGTTTGCTGTGTATATTTTTTTCTGAAGTAATTTGATTTCCTATAAAAATAAGTCCATAAAAGAGATTGATTTTAAACCCTTGTTTTGATAGAATGGTTGCCCTGTAGGAAACTAAGATGAAATGACTGAAAAGAGGAGTAAATTTGTATATGATATGTTACAGTTTTAATTGGAACCCCAGTTTAATTAAAATTAATGATGTTCATTTAATTCAGAAATTCAACATGGCTGCTAGGCCTATTACGTTTCTGATTGGCTGAAATATCAAGTATCTTCTCAGACCACAGTTGTGATGGAATTGTTATATGGTAGGAATTTTCCTTATGACCTATTAGAAAGTTTTTTGTTGATGGGAAATGCAAGATGGTCATCACTACATTTTGTTTAACCTTGATGAAAGTTTGTATTAGTCTTTTCCACAAGGGGAACCAAATACAATGTATTGTTCATGAGTACTTTTTTGTTCTTTAGCAGGCCGTACAAAATGGCCCAGATCTTATGCAATCAATGTATCCAGACATTTACCATCAACTATTGACCTATGTGGAGTACGGAGTCCGAGTACCAAAATATGGTCATATTGAAGCCAAGGCTTTTGGAACTGTAAAAGGACCACAGGTATTATCTACAAATAGTTATCTAAGAAGCTCAGGTATCAATATTTATCGGTAATTTGTTACAGTTTCCTTTGATCTTTACTACCCGATAAATTTAGTAACAACGTTCAGTTGACCACCGACTCGTGATACAAGAAATTATCAGCTGTTGGTCATTTGTCATGCGCAGTCTAACGTGACATCACTAAACCTTTCATTAAACAAAAAAGGTCAAAACACAACAAAATAATCACAAAGCTGTGTTAAAATTGTGAAATTACCGATAAAAAAATTATTAGTATTTTTTTTCACTCGACAAGGATTATCAGGTCCATATCAGATTCGCTCTTGTCTTGCGAAAAAAAATACTAATAATTAATATTTATCCTTTTTTTTTATATATCAAAATAATGATTTTCTAATATCAGAAGTTAAAGAGGGTTTGGGTTTATGGTATTTAAAACCACTTTCAACAGTATTTCAGTTATATCATGGCGGCCAGTTTTATTGGTGGAGGAAACCAAGTACACTGAGAGAACTATTGACCTGTCGCATGTCACTGACAAACTTTATCTCATAATGTTGTATCGTGTACACCTCGTCATGAACAGGGTTCGAACTCACTTCAGAGGTGATAGGCACTGATTTCCTTAAAGACAAACAATATGTTTTTGTTGCACACCAAACTTCATTGCTTTATGACAGTCCATGACAGTTTTTTTTCTCAATTTTTCAGGTTGATTGGGTCACGATGAATTTTGTTCCATTTTCTGAGAAATGTGTTGAAATGGTTGTAGATCTGTACCGTGTTACTGCCCGCAATTCTGCCGTTATAAATGGTCATATTCTAGAACATATCATTAAGGTACAAGTATCAAAAAATTGAAAATTTAAAATGGCTCCAAATCTGAATGAGTACAAGCTGCATATTGTTTGAAAATTTATCGTCTAAAGTTGGGTAAATTTTGTAAAAGACAACTAATTTCCCACAGCTTTATAGGAGATCAGATGCCTTTATAAAAGTTATCCAACTTGTTTGAAAGAGAGACATTTGGCTGTCACAATAGAATATGTTATGTAGACATGTGTAATTACACACCTTGAGATGAAGTTTTACATATTTCTTTGGCCTTGAAGTGATAATACTAACAAGAATTAGAAAAAAGTCCCCATATTGTTAAGTCCATAGAGATAACAATACTACAGGGAAAAAGTTATGTATCACGATAAAACATACACAGATAAGGTAAGATGAAATTGTTAATTTGAGCCTCCAAAATGACATCTCAATGGGCTATCAACTTATTATATTTGTAATTAAATGATTAAAAATCTTTTAGAAAATATATTGGACAGTACCAGGTAACTAAGCATATGTTCATAATTTCAGCATAACTAATAAATCTAGGTAAAAAGGGTAAAATAAAAAAAAAAATAAAAAAAAAAAGCTCAGAAGGAATGAGAATTGAATTAAGTGAAAGTTAGAGTCCTAATAACTGAAACTGACTTTTAAAAGGAGTTGTGCAATAATACAAATGTAGCCTCTAATATCAGTTATAGGCCTGTCACAGGCAGATGTTTTTGAAGTTCTTTTTATGAACGAGCTTAAGAATTTGACCAATGTTATAATAGGAAAATTAGGTACACTCGTTCACAAACAAAACTGTTCTCTTTTTTTTTATTTTGTAAATTATAACATCATTATTGTACAAGTTAGATACATCATTATTGAAACAAAAGAAGATGCCTGTATTGGATGTTATGGGTTTATTTTTTCACAATCGTTCGTACTCAGGTGAGTAAAGAAACCTGCTATATCCAATAAGGGTTGTTTCTTTTGTTTGAATAGTTCCGTATCTTATTCTTATTGTTTTATCAGTAATGATAAATCTTAATCAGATTACTTAAATATATGAACAGTTTAACAGATTATTTAAATGTATGTCATTTTTATACATCCTTTTGTATGTACAATAATGGTACATTGTATTGAATTAGGAAAATAAGGATAACAGTATGACATATCAAATGTGTCACTCTTACAATGTACAGTCAAGCTTGTGTATATAGGGCACTCACAGGAACCTCAAAATGTGACCTGTATCAGCAGTTGCCCTTTATATCCAGGTTATATGTACTAATCATTAATGGGAACAATTAGACTGTCATACATACTACAGAGTTGTGAATCAATTAAGAATGGCCTGTTTCAGTATAACCTTGGTCCTTGTTCAGTTATATAATGATTATTAACATCTGATAGTTATTTTTCCTACACCTACTCCAAGTCATCCTCAGTCCTCACATAAAATTCTGACTAAAGCTTACGATATTTGTACTCTTGTACTCGTACTAGAAAAACTGCCGATCAGAACACTGTATCCAATATATGAAGTGTTTTGATTGGACGATATATGAGTATAAGTACGAAACTTCTACTCGAGAAAAAAACCACAAGATGAGAACACTGTATTTATGGGATAAAGTGCTCTGATTGAATGTTTTTCAATAGAGTACAAAACTCTACTAAACAGTTTTATGACCCAAAAGTTGAGGTTGTTAAATCATTTGAAATAGAAAAAAATCATTATTTTCTTTAATATTGTACACTTAATGAATTTTTTTTATAAAAATAGCTGTGTGACAAGACAAGAACTTAATTTTTCTGTACTACTGGTAGTACTGTAACTGCTTATATATATTTTTTATGGAAATTTAATTCAGGATTGATTTTCTTATGAAACTTCGTCACAGACATACTTATTATTTTTACTGAGAGCAATTTGTGATAAAAATAAATATTTTTTTCAAATTTTCATTAAATAAGAATGACAAGCTTTATATGTGTACAAATTTTATTGTAGATTCTTCATTTTTTACAATATTTAAAGTTAATTATGACTGGTTTTTTTAACTTTTTTCTTGATTATTATGAATTTCTTATTTTCCTTATCTTTTTTTAATACAGTTGTCTCCCTCTTATAAGGACACTCCCACCAAAGGCCACCCCTCTTATAGGGATACTCTCACCAAAGGCCACCTCTCTTATAATGACACTCCCACCAAAGGCCACCTCTCTTATAAGGACACTCCCACCAAAGGCCACCCCTCTTATAAGGACACTCCCACCAAAGACCACCCCTCTTATAAGGATACTCTCACCAAAGACCACCTATCTTATAAGGTCACTCCCACCAAAGGCCACCTCTCTTATAAGGACACTCCCACCAAAGGCCACCTCTCATAAGGTCACTCTCACTAAAGGCCACCTCTCTTATAAGGATACTCCCACCAAAGGCCACCTCTCTTATAAGGTCACTCACCAAAGGCCACCCCTCTTATAAGGGACACTCCCACCAAATACCACCTCTCTTATAAGGACACTCCACCAAAGGCCACCTCTTTTATAAGGACACTCCCACCAAAGGCCACCTCTCTTATAAGGACACTCCCACCAAAGGCCACCTCTGAGTCTCTTATCAGGCCAGATTTTAGATACACTGAAATACTGAAATACTACTAAATTGACCCCCTCAATAGAGTCCACCCCTTTCATAAGGCCACTTTTACATTGCTGAAGGGGGGGTCCTTATAAGAGGGGGGGGCTGTTTTAAAAGATAAAAATTATTAGCATTATAAGAAAGAAACAATATGCTCTTGACACAAACTAGGCTCTTTTACTCAAATAACTTGTGGTAAGTAAAGGGGAAAGGAGTAGATTATCTAACAGTGGGGGGGGGGGTGGTAAATGACCTGATAAATAGTAAGTCATAATAACAACTAAAAGTACATTTATATGTCATGTCACGATGTATGCTGTCACTACTTAATAAGATTAAGCAAAATCTTAATGTACAATATATACACAGGAAGACAAACGTATGGTAATATCAGCCAGATATTAGGCTCAAAACCACACCAAATAAAATGTAGGCCAGTGGAAGGTGTGGGGGCACTAAGGTTGGCCTGTGCTTAGGGCATAAATTGGCTTTGATCTTGCCCTGCATGGAGGGTGCATGCCAGATGAAGTATAATTGAATTGTACTACCATTCTATGAATGAAGCACACTGTTAGCTGTTAATATTTGAAAAATTAGGGTCTTCCGTGAATTTGTCCTTATTTTATGATAAACCACGAGTAATGCAGGGTATTTAATTACCTATATTTTACGACATTACGATACACCTCTGAATATACATGATCAGCTTCAAAATTTATCACGAAGCAATTGTCAGATATTGCAAAAAAGTCACGCATTAATAGTCCCACCCACATGGCTTATAAAATCTCAGTTTAAAATGTCAAAACTGACTTAAAATTATGATAA
Source organism: Gigantidas platifrons (assembly GCA_002080005.1). Taxonomy (NCBI): domain Eukaryota; kingdom Metazoa; phylum Mollusca; class Bivalvia; order Mytilida; family Modiolidae; genus Gigantidas; species Gigantidas platifrons. Next base: position 340,291 of record MJUT01057221.1, read on the forward strand.
ATTAGACAGATAATCATTATGATATGACTACATGTACATGTAGGGAGGGGGGGAGACAAAACAAAACAAGTGGGTAATATCTGTAAAACTGGCACCCCAAATATCAGGAATTTGTCTTTATGAAGGAAAGAAATGTAAAAGTATTATTTGAGCTCAGTGAAGGTGGGAATGGGGTATCATGTAAAATAAAATTCACGATGAATTAAAGCTCAAAATGATATTATTTTATTTGAATTTTACTCTAATGGTTTGCTTTTGTTTGTTTGTTTGATGGTATTTAATGCCACTTTCAACAATACTTCAGTTATATCGTGGCGGTCAGTTTTATTGGTGGAGGAAACCGGAGGACCCGGAGAAAAACACTGACCTGTCACAAGTCACTGACAAACTTTATCGCATTATGTTGTACACCTCACCCTGATCGAGATTCGAACTCACAACATTAGTGGTGATAGGCACTGATTGCATAGATAGTTGTAAATCCAACAACCTTACTATCACTGCCATAACGGCCCCCTACTGTAATGGTAGCTCAAAAAATTTGGTTTGATGAATCACAACAAAATTTTCAGGTTCATTTGACACTTACTGTAATGAAAAAAGGTGCAATCAATGATTAATGGTAAAAGGGATTACCCACCCTCGAACACTTTAGTTCTAATTTTATAAAAGTTATTTGATTGTTGATCCCAAGTTGAAGGAGAAAATTTAGAAATAAGATATCATTAACATTTGATGGAGTAGGATAGTACAAAAATAACAAGTGAAATACTAATTAAGTAACATAACCTCTGGGAACCGGCATAGAATTTAATATCTATTTTATTTCTATAGGGTAAATATTAATTCTATAATTTCTTTTTTTTTTGTTACCCTCTGGGGACGGGTATGAGTGTTTCTAATCATCAACTATAACTGGTAATGACATATGCATGTAGTATTGTCCCCAATGCCAAGATTTTTAAGATGACAACTACTTTGATCTGGCTGATTAAAAAGGCTTAATTAAAATCAACTTTTAATTGATGACGGTAGAATAGATAGTAAATAAATATATATATTTTTTTTTTTATTTGTAAAAGAGTGATACACACATATTTTAGAGTGAACAGTGATTTGTATAAATGTGTTTAATCCCTCTCTTTTACGTTGGTTAAAAAATGGTGCACATTCAAACAGGGACACACCTAGCACTCTTCCCCCCTTGAAAATATAAATGCCAGGGATTGTGGTTATGAATTCCCTTAAACAGAAATTCATTAAGAAGGTTTTGCACAAAGTACCAATACATGTTTGAGATTTTTTAACTTTAAACCCACCTGACCCTAATTAGAGCACTTAACATCCAATTTGTGTATATTTTTTGATAGAATTCAATATCTTTCTTGCAGACCATGGAGGAATATCAACTGAATCTTTAAAACAATGATCTGGTGTTGGTCAATAAAGTTTTATTATTCATACTGCTATCATGTAGGATAAATACTGATAGCTTAATCTGGGGGAAAATATCCAAACATTTATATGGATGTTTCACATTCAAGTTTACTTATTTTATAAACTTCCCCACACCCAATATGCCAAAAATGGGAGCTTCTAATTAAATAATGTATTTTTATATGAAAATAGTTATCTCCCTTGTATTACAAAGTCTACAGAAAAGAAGATAGAGTTATCTCCAATTTATCATAAAAGAATCAAACAGAGATGTAGAGGATTAATAAGTAAAAATAGACTTATATTAGGAATGTCAACTTATACATAGTATAGTATTTCAAAATAAATAGCAGTACATACATTTTTTACACCATTAAGTACAAAACTTGATGTATGTATGGTATTTTGAAGTAATAATGTAATACCGTTATATATAAATTTGAATGAATGCATCATTGTTATAATGGTTAGTCCTAGAGTGTAGTAGATAGTGAAGTCAATACCAAAAACTATGACATTAGTATGTAATGCTTTGAAGCATGCAGCTTAAGGAGGGAAACAATCAGGATTTGTCAAAGTCAAGTGACTTGTTTACTTGTAGACTCTTGTTTCAATGATCTCGCTCCATTTAAGTACACATTGTATACAAGTCTAGTAAAAATTAGGCATCATCATAATATCATGGAGAAGTAGTTTGTTCCCATCATGATATAGCTGATTTTCATTGTAGACTCATATACTAATTAGTAGATTATAAATATCACTGTAATAAGTATTCAGTTATTTTGATGACTAATAAATTTCCCTATTCAATTCCAATATTACATTTTATACAACTAACTTTTTTATTTGTTTGCAAATAAAATCCCATAGATTCTGTTAGGAACCAGGGAACCAGTTTTAAACAACAGGTGGTAACCAGATAAACAGTTATAGGAACCATTAATATCTCTGATTTTGAGGTACAGTGTATATTAATCTTTAACTTTGTAGGTCTACCTTGTTGTCCCCCGAAAGGGGACTATACCTATGGGTATCATCTGTCCGTTCATGTGTCAAATTTAAGCTAAGTATGGTATGTGTGTGTATCTTATGAATATCTACGTCAAGTTCAATAATGACGATTTTTCGACAATACTTACCAGAGTTATGCCCCTTTTCATACTTCCAGTTTGCTAAATTTTTGGTTTTGGAATGATAAATTCTGAACGAAAAGTAGGATTGAAGTTAGGTGTGTGTATTTTAGAAGTATCTAGGTCATGTTCGATAATGATGATTTTTCGACAATTCTTACCAAGGTTATGCCCCTTTTTTGCTTTTTTTTGGTTTCCGGATGATAACTTGTGAGCGAAGTCATATTGAAGCTAGGTGTGGTATGTAAGTGTATCTTAAGAGTACCTAGGTCAAGTTTGATAATGACGATTTTTCAACAATTCTTATCAGAGTTATGCCCCTTTTTGTACTTCAAATTTGCGACATTTTTGGTTTCCAGATGATAATCTGTTAACAAATAGTCAGGTTGAAGCTAGATGTGGTATGTAAGTGTATATTATGAATATCCAGGTCAAGTTTGATTATGGCCATTTTTTCAACAATTTTAGCAGAGTTATGCCTCTTTTTTGTACTTCAAATTTGCTAAATGTTTGGTTTCCAGTTATTACAGAATAATTTCAATATTTGAACTTACATGTAACCTAGGTGTTGGGGTATCCATAGTTTAATTATTGTTCTTTGTCAGTGAATTGTTTATGTAACTGATGCAGGGGATGGAGGCAGGGGCGTAGCTATGCGGAGGCATGGATGCATGTGCTTCCACATCGTTTCGGCAAAACAAAAAACAAAAACAAAAAAAGCAGGAGGCAAGGTAAGAAAGAAAGAAAAAAAGATGTGCTGGCGTATCTTGTAGATTTACATGAAAGAGGTGATTGAGAAGTATCAATATTCATGTTATTATTCAGAAGGCGGTAGATACAGCAGCATTAGTTGGAGAGGCTTCTACTATGCCTAGAGCACCAAGTCAATGTGCCGGCAGAAACCCCAAACCAGTACTGGAGGCGTGCTATGTACTTGCCTTTTATAGACCATCTATGGCAGGAACTAAACAGTGACCTTATCTCTAACGAGATTATATTTTGCGCACAATATCTCATCCCAACGAAACTCGACGGCCTCACACGGGAGATCACCAATATCGTGTTTGAAACTTTTAGAGATGACCTACCAGCAAATGATGTTGAACAATTTCAGGAGGAGGTCGATAGATGGTTAGTGAATATTGCAGCAAACCCTACACCCTCAACTATCTCAGAAACACTTGCAGTAATTAATTGTGAGCTCTACCAGAACATTTATGTCTGCTTGCTAGTTCTTGTCACTATGCCTGTAACTACTGCCACAGCTGAGAGAAGCTTTAGTGTAATGAGACGAGTTAAAACGTATGTTCGGACGACTATGCATACCGAGGGGCTGTCTGCTTTGGCCGTTTTGCATGCTTATAAACACTGGCATATTGATGTTGAGAAAGTAATAGATGTATTTGCTGTAAAGAAAACGCGCCGTTTAGGTTTTCTTTTTTCCGCTGACCCTGATATTTAAGTTCATAGTGACAATGAGTAGACTTTGAAACTTGGTTGCAAAGTTCTATTGGTAGATATGACTGTCAGATAGAAAATTGATAGAAAAAACATAAATGTTGTTCGTTTTATTGTTCAAAGTCTTGATTCTTTCTGTCAAAAAAAACTTACCGCCAGTAGAATAGACCCTTTTACGGTTATTACAGCCATATTTGATAGGGGGCAAATTTTCTTCATAGAGGTAGAAATTGTTTTAAAAAAAAACCCAGGAAAACGTCATGGACCAGAAAAATTGCTCAGCAACACACATAGGGTTTCTTGTATTTTCATACCATTCCTCCCTCTATCCAAAAATTTGCCCCCTATCCAATATGGCTGTTATAACCGTGAAAGGGTTTATTGGTCTTTCTTAAGTTTATTCTATTCATTGAAATATGCTATATTCGCAGAGCTTCCGGGGTCTTTGCCCCCTGTGCCCCCTAACAGGGCTTTGCCCTGGACCCACTGGGGGCCATAGGCAGCCCCCAGACCCCTTGCCCTAATTTTGTGCTTCCACTTCAAGTTAGGTATAGCTATGCCCCTTGGGAGGTGTGTGATGCTGCAATTTGATTTGCTAAGAAATTACTGGGAAATATGAATGTTGAACTCTAATTGTTTGCCAATATCAATTAGATGACACAAGTTTGAAAAATTTATTCATAAATCTGGTTGCTATTATTTAATTTGAAAAAAGAAGAGATAGCAACGAAGATAGAGATAAAGCTAACAAGGTAATTACAAGGAACTTACCATGTGTTTATATGCCTACAAAACTGTGCTCAAAAACATATCAAGATTAATAATGTATTTAAAAGCATAATGCCCACATTATTAGATCATACTTGTATATAGTATTGAATCAAATTTGAATTTGTTATTAAGGGAAAATAAAATATATTAGATATTATCAAATAATTAAAATAAGCTAGATCATTTGAACTCCAAAGGGAGCACCTGTTTTAAAGACAGTGCCTGGTATATATTTAGTAATAATTAGTTTTTATGTCAGTGATCTATGGGTGGTTCATTTTCAAAGTTTAAATGTCTGGTATAGGATAAAGAAAAATAGGGACCTACACCCAAATCATCTTAGATGAAGTATAGTGTACACTTGGTAGAGACCCAGTGTAGAATACATTATTATACAGCTGGTAAGCCATTTAATGATAATTAACACTACATAACCTGTCTAAAGCTTCTTGTATGCTCTAATAGTTACAACTGAACCCTTTTATCTAGAATAATTTGATTTGAAACTTTGATTCTCTCTGTATAATGTGCTTAATTAATTGGCAAATCACATGTTTAATTCAGAGTAGAAGGATAAGTTGGTACTCTTTTTCTCAATCTATTGTAGATTATTGCTATCCATAATTTTGTAAACCAGAGGCCCACCTGAGTCTATATCCCTTTCCATGTTATCAATTTTGATCAAACAAATCTTGTATGCAGTTTGTGTTCAATGAAATGTAGTATTTCTGAGAAGCTTTTTACACATTTTACATAGTGACCTATATTTAACTATATTTCACATTGATGGTCACCTTGGATTGTCAACAAAAAATCTTAACTTTGTAGAGAACCATGCAATCTTCAAATGATTCACTGATTGAAGAGAAGAAAACATTTAAGCAATTTTCTTATAGGGTCAAACATTAAAAATGTTGGTGGCCATCTTGTATTTTTGGTCCACAAAAAATGTAAATGTATGATATCCATCTATTGATCTTGTAGTTTTTATTTCAGTAATCAATGTTGTAATAGTTAGTGTTCTCGCCTGGAATGTGGTAGATGATGGGTTCAAGCTGTGGTCAGGTCAATCCAAGGGCTATAAAATTAGTGTTTGTTGCTTCTCCACTAAATGATTAAGGATTAAGGATTAAGAACAAAGACAGTTTGGCTTGGATTGAGGATACTGAGATGAAGTGGTACGACTTGTCTACCTGAGTCTTGTTTTAGTGAGCTAGCCCTATAGGATACTGAGATGAAGTGGTACGACTTGTCTACCTGAGTCTGTTGTTTTAGTGAGCTAGCCCTATAGGATACTGAGATGAAGTGGTACGACTTGTCTACCTGAGTCTGTTGTTTTAGTGAGCTAGCCCTATAGGATACTGAAATGAAGTGGTACGACTTGTCTACCTGAGTCTGTTGTTTTAGTGAGCTAGCCCTATAAAACTCTAATTAAGCATGATGATCTAGTAGAAAGCAGACATTATCATTATCTCATTGATATGTAACTTATTCTCACCATAATATAGCTGAAAATTGATCATATTGCATTAAACAACTCACCATTGGTCGGTCATTTTCATAAAAAGTGGAGAGTAATGGCGTAAGGGATTAAAATTTACCAAAATATTAAAAATATACAAATAGTAAAATTGTGATTGAATCATGTGATGTCTAATAAGAAAATGTACCAAAAAGAATCTCAAATCGTGTTGCAAATGGAGGACTCCATTGATGAATTTATGACATTTTCTAGCATAAAATCTATTGGGGTGTTGTCAATTTGTAGTGTTCATTGGGTATTTTATCATTGTTCATTCCAAAGAGGGAATACAGGAGGTCATATTAGAATTTTGAAGGAAGCCTATTATTATATGACCGCGGTAGTTTTATGTTATGACTCGTCCCTCTGTAGACAGAATGGTTTTCATATGATATCCTTCTAAATTTTTAACTCAATGATCCTTGGTACTGAATAAAGGTTGGTATTGGATACAGATCTTATACAATAGTTTGTTATTCTTAGCCTATTACTGAGGGAATTAAAAAAGGGTGAAACATTTGTGAGCCTCCTTAATATTCACGGCAGGTACATTCGTGTCGTTCCGACACATCTAGTTTAAATTCATTTTTTTTATATACATGTATGTCAAATGGAGACTGACAATACACTGGGGGCCATTGTGGCCGTGATCGTATAGTAATTGGATTTACTACTACATATGCAATCAGTGCCTATCACCACTGATGTTGTGAGTTCGAATCTCGATCAGGGCAAAATGTACAACATAATATGATAAAGTTTGGCAGTGACTTGCGACAGGTCGGTGGTTTTCTCCGGTTTCCTCCACCAATAAAACTGATTGCCACAATATAGCTGAAATATTGTTGAAAGTGGCTTAAAACAAACATCTTCTTTGCAAAACCCATAAATGTTCGGCTTTTATTTGTGCTCAGGAATTCCTACATTCCCATATCAGTCTTTTGATATATTACAAATATTTATTATAAATTTGACTATTTTGGAATCCTAGTTTTATATAAGGCCACACCCCTAAATTAGTTTATAAAAATTACCAATTTAATTCCAGCTTAAACAAATATGGAAAAATGACACATGGTGGCAGGTGTGTTTATGATAAAGTCTTGAAAATGGCACAGGATTTACAAATACAGGGAACAAGTCATAATATCTCATCATGGAAAAAAAATAATCCTCATACTACTTAAATCTAGAAATAAAATTAATGAGGTAATTTTGTAGTCAACAATAATAAATGTTGGGTTTTATCTTATACCCCCAATAGCAGCAGCGCTAGTCTTGATTCCAAATTAAATCCTAACGATAGGGGATCAGATTTATATAATATATTGACTTCTTGTACACTTGTTTATATAATTTTATATTAGTTTGGCAACAACACTCAAATAATTACTAGAAGATTTTGAAGATACAGATACATGTGTGTAACTTTTTTTTCTGATTTTGACATGTTTCCCCTAAAATATTAAGCATGGTACCTAATCTACCTGGGGAAATGGCTAATTAGTAGACTGGTCTCCAAGAAATTTTGAAAATCAACTTCTTTTGCCGAGATAGGAGGTCTTGTTGTCAAATGAGTATTTAAAGTCTACAATTTTAAACTAACAGCCCTGCATACCTAGTTATCCACTATAATAACTCTACTGACACTATTTTTATACTACTTTTTTTTGTGGTCATATTATGTTATGGCACTGTTGTTGTCATTGTCCATCTGTAGACAGAATGATTTCCGTGTAGTGACTTGAATAAAGTGCCTTGTATAATGGTTGGTTTTGATTAAGGGTACTGTAATCCTATCTGTTTCCACACAAGAGGCCCAAAGGTCCATAAATGGATGTTTCTATTATTTGTACACAGAGAGCTTATTTTTCATCTGATTGTAATGTGATTATTGATCTGCCATAAAAAAATGTTGGTATGTAGTTTCAAGAAATAGTCTAAAAGGAGCTAAATTCCAAAATTTGTCTATTTGGAAAGCATATATAATTTTTATTTTTCATCCAATTTTGATGCAGTTTTTTTTTCTATGAATTGATTTGGCCAAGAGCTTATGCCAAATTGTCAATAAATTTTCTCTATCTGTTACAGTTTCGGACATATACTCCACCAAAAGGGGTCAACAAAAGCTGAATTTCAAAATTTGAGCTTTTATTTTTCATCCAATTTTTAATGTAGTTTTTTTGCAAAATGATCATCTTTATGAGTTACTGATTGCAATTGCAATTTTATTTCAAAAAGAGGTTTAAAGGGGACCAGATTCTGAAATTTTGTGTATTTGGAAGGCATATTTAACTCTTGAAATAGTAAAATGAGACAAATATCCAACTGTCCACAATACAATGCATCCAGCATATTAATGTGTCAAACACATTATCGTTTCCTGCAATTTACTGAGTCAAGCAAATTACAGTGTTCAAACTTGCTCTTAATATACACTTGCTCAACTTTCCCTTGTCGACATGCTCTGGCTGTATCATGCTTTGCTGTGGCTTTATTATCATTTTGTATGTACAATTTACACTTTTTACCCCCACCACACAGAAATGATTAGGGATTGTGAGTGTTTTATGCCCATTGCCTGTATAATGTGGCTGTTAGTTTTATTGTTAAAGGAAACCAGAACACACCAGAGAAAACCACTGACCTGATGAAAGTCACTGACAAACCAAAGTACCAGGAGACAACCACTGACCTGATGAAAGTCACTGACAAACCAAAGTACCAGGAGACAACCACTGACCTGATGAAAGTCACTGACAAACCAAAGTACCAGGAGACAACCACTGACCTGATGAAAGTCACTGACAAACCAAAGTACCAGGAGACAACCACTGACCT
>MJUT01057221.1:349896-389029 GCA_002080005.1 Gigantidas platifrons
AAGTCACTGACAAACCAAAGTACCAGGAGACAACCACTGACCTGCTGCAAGTCACTGACAAACCAAAGTGCCAGGAGAAAACCTCAAACTTGCTGCAATTCACTAACAAACCATACATTTAGTGGTGATAGGCACTAATTGCATAGGTAGATGTTAAATTCAACTACCATACCATCATGGGTACTCATTAGATTGACTACTACATTGATGGTGTAACTGGTAACATGCTGCCCTCAAGAGTCCTCTGTACCATTGTTATACATTGGCTTTATAAGAATAAAGATATAGTAGATTGAAACTGAAAAATTGCTCCCTTTCTGACAAACAACAATCATTGACTGACTGGATTGACAACACTATAATTACCAGGATGCTTCATTTTGTGTGAATGCATTAGATATTTATTAATTCCCATTTATTATGGAATAAGGTAGATATTTAGTGAATACACCTTAAAGTGTCATGTAAATGAGGTAGAGTTTATAAACCTATAGCTTAAACCATCCTTAATATTTGTCACCTTATTTGTTGTACAAGAAATCTAATACCCAATACCAGATTTTCTGTTGCAGTTATTTCCTGTTTTTGTTGTTTTTGTTTGTTATGGAAATATTTAAAACTATTAGAAATATTTTATGATTTATTGCATATTAAGATGTTCAAAATAATGTGTTACAAACATTGCTGAACAAAATGGTGTAAAAACACTGTACATATACATAATACTGTAGACACCGGTTTAAACTTGTAAAATTTGGGATATAATTTACTGATAAAAATCATTCAGAATATAATTATGATGAATAAAATGTAAATATTGAATTAGAATGGTTTTAAAATGTATGTTTGGTGGTGGCTTGGGAGAAAATATATTAGGAAATCTCAACATCTACTAGTTTCACCTGGTATAGAAGAATCAATAATTCTGTGTGTTGATTTCTGTGTATTACTAATTCTTTAACAATATAATTTACTGTTGGTATGATAAAGGTGCAAGAGAAATTATAAGAGCCGTTTTAAATATACTATATTGACCAGAATATTGAGCAATATAATTCTTTGTAATCTCATTGGAAGGGTGTTGGTTTCATACATAATTGTATACCACACATAATACCTATATATGATTCCAGAATCGATTTGTTGTATCAAACTCAATAATATAATCATTACCTTCTTTCTGTCCGCATTACCAAAATTAATGTGTAAATTTTTACTAATGAAAATGCCAAACTTTCTATGTATTTATAAAGAGTTTCTGGGAGTATAGAGTAATGATTCCACTTTTTTAGGTTTCATTCATGTTTTCATTCATAAAATTATTAAAAATAGTGAAAAGTGTTTCAAAAATGATATGAACAAGGGAGATTACTCTAATGTGTGCTCTCTTTGAAAGGGGAGGTAACACTTGATAAATATTGAAAAAAGCATGGATTTCATTTAAATTACTTGTATTATTTGAAACTTAATCATACACATACTTTTGAAACTATTATAATTTGATGAAAGAATTTATGTTGCAAATTTTATGAAGATAAAAATTTGGTGGTTAAAATATTTGAAAATACTTAAAAATAACAACAATTATTGATGAATTATGTATAAGAGAATAGAATGATTAACACATTTTTGAAATATGTACATTGTAAAATTTCATACATTGGAAAACAAAACAAAAATCATCATATTGCATTTAAAAATTTAACAATCAACATAATAACCGGGTATCTTTTCAACAATAAAAAATAACTCTAAAATTACAACAAAATATGTTTACCCTTCTTTGCCTTTCAGCTATTTATAAGTTCTTATTATATAAACTTGTTTTTAACTTATAAGTTCAACCCTGCTGAAAAATTTTGGAAGTTCTTAAAAAGGTGGATACATTTCTTTCACAGCACTATATATATACTGTCAATAAATAAGTTCTCTGTACAAAGTTTTTTGGGGCATTTCACCAATTTTCCACTGTTTTATTATCCATCTTTAAGGCTTGATTTCTCACAGAAAATTCTAAAAAATCTCTGGATTCCCTGAGAGATTGATATCACAGTTTTTTTCAACCCTGAGTTGCCTTATCATTGTTGCCATGGAGACAGAATGAAGTATAGTTGCCATGCTGAACACTAGTAATCATCTGAACACAAATAATTTTTAGAAGAAAATCTCACGGATTGTACAACATACATCGGAGTTTCTCTATTTCTCCTTTTAGTAAGGATACCTCTGTTCGTAGTTGTAGATTTTCCTGCTCCAGGTATACAACCCTCAATGCAATTTGTTCCTCTTTCATTCTTCGGGCCTCGCGAGATCTTTTTGCAGATTCATTATTTTTCTTTCGCTTTTCCCAGTAAGAATTGTCTTTATGAGGATCTGGGTCAAGATTTTGTCGTTTTTTCGGAGGCATCTTAAAACCATCGCCATCAGAGTCACAATCTATATTGGAGGCGTCTTGTTGTGAAGAAGAATGATTACTAGTCGTGGATGACGGAGACGAAAGTTCATTGCCATTATTAAATTCATTGTCTTTTTTAACGAGTGATTTGTCATCTTGCGGACTAGAACTATGTAACACATCGAGTACATCCATCGTAGGGGGACTCCGTGAATGGTGATGACTGTGTCCCAATGGCAGTGTTGTCGGTGGGTTACTTGACGAGTGTGATGGCAGATCGTCTGTAGGTATTGTCGACATGTTATTTGATGAGTGAGCTGGAATTGGATTCGGCATTGTATGTGATGGCTGAGAGTGAGACATCATTCCATCAATACTTGACGATTGAAAGTGAGAAAAGTCTAATGAACTTGAAGACATATTATTCAAGTCACTTTGAGTCATTGTATGAGATGGATAATGCATTCCATAATAAGATGAGGAAGACATGTTGGGAAATCTTGATGTCTGATTGTACGGTTTGAAAAATCTTTCGTCTCGATGCATCATGGAATAAGGATCTTGCATTGCGAATGTAGATTCCAGTTTGAATGTTATTGTTTCTCAGCGTTTGCTGAATTTAAATGTTCTTTTCTTTGATTGACGGATGGAAAAGTTGTGTTCCTAGCTAATACGGTTGTAAGTGAGCTTTCATACCAATCTTAAAATCTGAAAGAAGAAACAGAATGATTTTTAAAGTCAATTTTTTTTTTACATGTAATACAATAAATTTTAAGATATGTATATTGTTGGTATTTTTAAATGACAAATAAAATTATCTAGTACATAAACAAAAACTCTCACCAGATTTCGCTTGTTTTTTCCACAAAGAAAGATGAATATTACATTTTAGTCCATTTTCTACTAAATACCAGTAACATCAGCCTCACTAAAGTAATGTATCACAAGTTAATACATATCCTTAATTTATACTACCGCATTTTCTATAATCCTCACTGTCAACTAATCCTCTATGCCACTTAAACCAAGATCCTTTAATTATTAATGCCTTCTTTAAACTAATTATTTTAAGTTAATTTTCTCTATATTGATGAGCTTTTGATATTTTCCAAAATAATAAAAATCAACTTTATATAGAAAGGATGGTATACATTAAACAAAATAAACCTTTAATTTCTGGACATGACTTAAATACAAGAAGATTACATTCTAGAATTAGGACACGCCTAAGTTGTAAGCATAGATAAGTATATTTATGCTTTATTTACCATTTATTGTCAGCTAATTGAGGGTGGTTTTCAATTTATTTCAGGGATAAATTAATATAAATTATTTGATCATATTAAGATTTCTAGATGTATCTTGGGTATATTTTGACATAAATAGAATTTATTGAGCTCATCAACATATTTCGTTAATTGACTGACTAATTGTTCTCGTTTCTCGTTTATTTTTAAGAAATTCTCAAAATGTTGATCTGAAAATTTTTTATTTTATTTATTTGTCGAGAGAATTTTATTGTACAGCTTGGGGCTTTGAAAATATTTTTTTTTAAAAAGAGTATCAAAAATATTGTTTAAAATATTGTAAAAAATTATTATGCCAAACTACATCATTTGTCTGTGAGCTGGATAGATTTTCCTTTGAAATTAAAGTTAAATTGTGTACATTCCTTTTTGGTGTAGACTGGTGTCAAATAAACAGTAACATAAGTAGACTAGCATGTTCTATAAATAATCTGGTAGCTCTTTTTTTTTGTGATTATGAATATAAATTCATTTAATATTAATATAAAATGGCTAATATATGTTAAACATTTTTGCAAAAAAATTAGTTTGTGCTATTTTTTTTATGTGTATTTCCTGAAGGGGTGAATTTTATTTTTTATATTAAAACGGAGTATTGACTCACAACATATTTAATTTGTTTACCATATTAATACGGATCATCTTTGGATTACGAAATTGATAACTCCTAATATTAAAATTCCCATTGAAATTGGTAAATGATTACGGAATATTCAAAACATATTAGAATTTGTTCTTTTTGTCAGAGAGCTATTGACAACTTATGACATTCTGTTCAAATTTCTCTGAAATTAATATGTAAATTAATTTTTACATACATTGTATTTGTAAATGATGCTAGGTATAGATAAATATGTTGATACATGTATCTTTATGTATGGTTGTTTAATTATTAAAAAAAAAGATATAGTTATTATTTATTATGAAGAAAACTCTTGAAACATTTTTAATATTTGGGCATATCAAGTGTGAAAATTGTAGAAATAGGTTTTGTCTCCTTACATATATGTATTTGACCATTACCAAATAAACTTAGCTTGTCATTAGAAATTTTAATTTTAATTTTTTTTCTCTTCATATATTTTTTTTTATTTGTTTTATTAATTTACATTTTTAAGACTTAAATATTTTCTACCTTTTCTAAGAAATAGTTTCTAGTATGAGTAAAGACTAAAATTTGTAAAGTTAATCTTTTTTTTTTTGTGTATAGAATGTTATAATTTACAGATTTCTACCAAAACGAGAATAACAATTGTTTGATTTTAATGACAAATTTATATGTCAAAAGCCAACACAAAAAATCGAAATTCCTTTTTTATTAATCCAGGTAATTATCCTACAAAAATTTGACATTTTACCATTGCCTGGGGCTAACTGTAGGGAAGGTGTCAATTTCCTATTGTTCAGTTGAAAGGGGAGTTAACTGGACCACCTTTGTGAGTTAATCCCCTTTATGAGAAACTTTTGCCACAGGTAAACAGGGTAGATGTCATTAAAACACCACTGGATTTATCTATGAAAAATCTTTAAACAACTTGTCAAACCTGTTGTCCAGGTTAATGGACAAATTCACAATGCCAGTATCTGATAATTTATATCTTTTATACACAATATCTTTTCTTTTCTTGAGTATTGTCATTTTGGTTTACATGGTAACCATCATTAAATTTTGTTTGATAAATGTCATATTTCATATGATACAGATTTTTGTAATATTTCATATGATACAGATTTTTGTAATATTTCTTATATCCAAGAAGACCAATATATTTTTTTTTATAATTTAAATTTAGCATAAATGTTTACTATATAAACATATTGTTTGATCATTTGTAAATTTTACTTAACACTGTTTTTGTGATTATTTGAGGAAAACAATGTAATTTAAGATTGTTTAAAAAAAATCAGAATTTTTGCTTCACTTTTCACTTTTTAAGAATCAATTTTTGGAATCTATTTTATGTCAACATGAAGATTAGCAGATGTGTCTTCAATAGAACCAGATTCAATATATTTTTTTTAATATATAAAAGAAATTTAAAGAAGTCTATCATAAAATATTGCTTTTATGCATACATTTATTTCTAAAAGCTCCATCATTTGTTTTTGTGAACATTTGTTGTTGACCTGTCTATATGTTCTTCTTGAATGGATCTAAACTGCATCAGAGGTGTAACGGTTAGCATGCTCGCCTCAGTGCAGTAGATCATGGGTTCAAGCCACTGTTTTGTCAAACCAAAGACTACAATTGGTATTTGTTGTTTATCTGCTAGATATGCAGCATAAGGAGTAAGAGAAAAAAAAGGGTTGGCTCATAACATAATCAGGATAATGTGCCTGAATGAAACAACATGTCTACTGACAGACTACTGTTCAGTAAGCTGGATCTATAAAAATATCCACCAAGCATTTTTGTATGATTTCCAGTCAAATCGGCCCTAGTCAAATTAAATAAACAACAGCATAAAACAATGATTTGATTAGGAATTAAATAAACAACACAATTAACAATACATAGTATCAAATTAAATTTTTTTTAAAAAGCATTATAATACAATGATTTGATCTGGGGCCGATTTGACCCGTTTGTATAGTCTATTGGGGACACCTTCATGTGATAAAGTTTGCAGTGACTTGTACCCTTCACCAATATCACTAACATCCAAGATATAACTGAAATATTGTTGAAAGAATGACATCTGTAAATAAATTTATTTACTTTACATACCACACATTTTATGACATAATACTTGATAACAAACCATAAGAACTTCAACCAATAAATTTGTACATATATCAAAAATATTATATAAAAATATACATAAACTGTATACTTAATTAATTCATAATTATAAAAAAAAAATTAATGGATCTTGCTGTCAAAAAAAAAACAAAAAAAACACATTGTATGAAATTTGTTTTTTCAGCAAAGTTACAAAATGTTGTAAGATTAATTAATAAAAATTATAATAGTTTATATTTTTAACATTTTTAATCAGTTTAGTTTGAAAACAAAATTTGTCCTACATGTACATTATGTTACTTGTGACTGTACAAATTATTTTGAACTTTTTAATATTAAAAAAAATATGAAGCAAATTTTCTACTGTAAAATCTACAAATAAAGTACATATTTCATTATATCTGTATATATTAATACTAGAATTGATGTAAAATATAAAATAATAATGCCTGAATCCTCATATCTTATTGAAGACTATATAATTTTTACAGAAGAAAATATGTTTTTTTATATATAAATATGTTATAGACATTCAGTATGAATACATGTATTTTTGACATAATGGTATGTCAACACTGCACCTCATCTATCAGTCAGAGAACTTTATTACATGTATATTTCAACACATGACAAAATGGCAACTTATCTGTAAGAAGTTATTATAACCTACATGTACATGTACCTAATATAAACAAGATAGGGTGGCAGGTCTTGTAATAAAAATCACAGATTTCATGAAATGTTTTAAATATCCAGAAACATTTTTTTTTGTATTTACAAGAGAGAAAGAAAGCACAGAATATCAAACAAGATAGTTTTGAAATATTTTTAAGATTTGACCTTTTTATACTGTGTAGGTATGTCAACTTGTACTACTAAAGCCACTGTAACCTTTGAATGTGTATTAAATTAATCGTTTTAGAAAGGATGTATAGATACTACAATCAGGAACAGATTTTTATTAATGAGATTTTTTTGTTCTCATGAATATTCAGATTTCAGTAAAGTGAACTATATACACAAGTAGTTATCATTGTAAAAAATACATGTAGTTGTTTTTATGTAACTAATCATGAACCAAAGTCTTTATAAAGTCAATCTGATCAGAAAACAACACAAAGTCAGAACACTCAAACAAACATGTACCAGATGTTTTAAAGTTTTAAATTGGTCAGTAATCCCTGTACACCATGCAAAACACTGTTTGTTTTTCTCCATTAAATTATATTTAAAAGTGGGCTCAAGATTTTTTTCTACTGACTAACATTTTTTTATTTTTTCCATAATTTATTTCTGTTTTTATCTTATTTTTTTACTTATTTTACTAACTATTGATTCCTTATATTTTTTCTGGTAGTAAATAAGAAAACCTTCCATTTGAACACATGACATTCCAGCAGTACACATCCCCCTAAAACAAGGTGTTTACTTTACACATAATATAACCTCCATTACTTAATGTTGTGTCACACACCTACACTCTGGGCAAGACAACATAAACAACTGTGTAACTGAAGCATCAAATACATAAACAAACCCACATGGTCTAAAATACTAATATATTACCTCTAAAATCTTCTATGCAGTATCCACTATTAGGGTTATCTAACTTTAAATTGCATCTTTTCTTTTTTTAAATCTTCAAAATGTCAGTGACCCACACATATCTACCTCCATGTTCATTTAGATGACCACTTATTACTCACTGACCAGTCAATATTACACAAACTTTACAAGACCTTCAATTGACCAATTAATTTGCAGTATTTCTTGTTTGACCTTTCACCTGTGTTGATTATTTATAGTTTATTGACCCATGTGACTATTTAGCCATAGCAGCAGAGTTACCTAATTAGCTATCCACAATAAGCTTGTTAATGGTTAATTGGTGGGGGTCTTGTTGGGGCTTGAAATATTACCTGTATTTTTTCAGTTGATAATTAAAATTCAAGATAAATAGATTTTTTTTTATGGTTGAAAGAATTTATTTATCAAGACATAATACAAACTTGATTATAGAATGGGATTCTTGATAATTTGAAAATAAGTAATTAAGTATTATTTATCTAAGTGAGAAAATATTGAACCCAATTTTTTTATCTATTTGTTTTTTTGTTTAATTTTTTGGTTATATTTATAAATGAAACTTTATTAGTTTTTATAAATTAGTTTTTATTCAGATATTTTTTATGTCCCTTAATTTAGTTAGCTCTCTTTTAATACAAAAGAAATATGTTGAATAGGTCAGAATAACAAAAATTTATCAGTTCCTCCATGAAATTAATACCACATCAAGGAAAACACAGTTTTCTGAAGTTTTCCGTTGACATTTTGATAAGAATTTTTAATCATTTCTTTAAATTAGCCTACCTGTTTTAAAATAAACATCTTAAGGCTGTTTACAAGAAATTTGACACCATCTTAGAAGTTATACTGTGCTGGACATTTACATAAAAATGTCACTCAAGAATTCTCTAATTTTTATGACATGAATGTTAATATATCTCTAGTAATAAAAGACAATAATTAAAGACATTTTTAATTAAAAAAAATAAACAAGTTGGTTGCCATCAGCGATTATGCAATATAATGCAAACTTTTTTATTGGAAGAAAATTAAAATTTAAAAACATTTAAAGATGGAATCAATACCTAGATATTTGTAAAAATTTTGAAATTTGCAATTCTTGCACTTGATGGAAATAATTTGAACACTTTGATATTTTTGACTAAATATCAGGACAAAATATAAGTAACTTTAAACAGTAGTGATGTCTTCAGATAGATAAAACCATTATTATAAGTCTATTATATATGTCTCTATTTTGAGATTCCATACTTTGTAAATTAATGCACTTTGATACACTGATGAGACCAACAATGCTTTGTAAAAGCTGGTTATTCTACATTTGTGTTAGTTAATGAGTTTAAAATATAATAAAATGCAAAAAAAAGACTATTATATCAACTGTATGGTTAGTTATTAATTTGAAAAAATACCACACTGTGGAAACTTCCAAAACATTACAAAGATGTGTCAATCTTTGTCTTTGTACTGAGAGGTGGAAATTGTTCCTGACACAGCCATAAAATGGTCTTAAAAAATCTGGAAACCATTAGAAAGAAAACAAGTAAATATAGAAAATGTGACAAATAATACTCAAAGTAGCATCATGATTCTTTTATCTATATACCTTTCATAGATATAAAAATAGGCATTACATTCCATTTGCTTTCCGTTATCAAAATCAATTTTGAAGCTTATAATCAATGAATTGAATCTTGTTGTCTGAGAAATGTTTCCGGCAGTTGTTATATATAGACCTCTCATTTCAAAGACATCTTACTGCTGTAGATAGTTCAGTGTTTTAACATCACTTGATTCCTTTATTTGTGGTGTATTTTATACATTTTTTATGGAAATAAATTGGTGCAAATATATTATTAATGCATGCAAGTTGTTGGGCAAATGAACGTTTTTCTTGATGTAGAACAGCGAAATAATTTATCTTAATTCTGAAAAGCATTATATTTGTGTTGAATTTTATCTATTTGCGGTGTAAATTTGTACACAATTTAGGATTTAGTATCGTTGTCAAACTTTTCTTTGTATATCTTACTAATTATACATAAGAGGAAATTGATGAAATATAGAAATGTCACCACATTTTACATTAAAATGAAAAAACAATTAAATACTACACTGTCAGAACAGTTCTAAACTCCAATTGTAAAATATACAAAATCTATACCCCTAACACATATATACATGACCCCTCACTCTCCTATAAATAACTAAAATATATCACACCTTTTGTTGTTGAAATACTTCATTGTGAGAATTAAAAGAGTCTGTAATGATGCATATTATACAAATTTATGTAAAAAATGATTACCTTTAAATAATGTAATGTTGTACTATGTTAGAGTAGATGATTATACATTACTGTTTCTGTTGTATGATATTACAGGTATGACCAGTAGGTAACTTATACAGGTGAGAAATCAAATCCAAAACTTAAGAATGGCCAGTTACTGGGAAGTACCATGACAGTAGATAGATACTGTTTGACTGATGATCAAGGGACAGTCAATGATTGTCCAGGGGGTAATGACATCTGACCACTTCCTTTACCCTCAAGGCACCCATTTTTGACAGCAATATACATGTACATGTTTCACAAGTTTTTTCATTGAAAATTTTAATTTTCAAGGTGGCACACATTTTTTTAGTATTGAAAAGTTCAATTTGTGAAACATGAATATGTTTCAACTGATGGTCTTATTCTAATGAAAGTGTATCTTGGGTTTCAAGGAGAACGAAATCAACTGATGATTTGGGATTTTACAGAATTTAGAACTAATAAAAAAATGAAAATATGACCTTTTTAATGAAAATTTTACAAGGGCTGACGTTTAAAGCACGTTTATATCTTATGGATTTTAAATTTCCCGCTAAGCATGGAGGCTGCCATTTCTCACTTATCAATGACCTAACTCCATCTATTCCGATAATGGAGCTGCCATTTCTCACTTTTCAGTGACGAAACTAGATGGAGTACGTCACTGATAAGTGAGAAATGGCAGCCTCCATGTTTAGCGTGAAATTTAAAATTAATAAGATATAAACGTGCTTTAACACCAGCCTGTGTAAAATTGTCATTAAAAAAGTCATATTTTCATTTCTATATTAGTTCTAAATTCTGAGAAACCCCAAATCATCAGTTGGTTTCGTTTTCCTTTAAGATCTATATTATATATTCATTACCAGCTGGAGAATTTTTATTTATTTATAGTTTCTGTAAATATTATGTTTTATATGAAAAATAAAAAAAAAAATAGATAACACATGTAGTAGTTACAACTGAGATATGTTATAGTTTATTATATAGATAGCTGTGAATTACATCATTTTCCGAGTTAAATAAAAACCATAATTTCACAGTGAAATTATCGTTTTTAATTTCACTCTCGCTATATTTCGCACCATTTCGTTGTGGGAACTACTTTTCTGACAACGAAATGGTGTGAAATATAGCGAGGAAAATTCTGTAATTCTACGCTACACACGTAATATAGTGCAATTAAACTCATTTTATATTAAATTCGATTCGAAACATTTTTTATCTATATAATAAATACTATAACTAATTGACGGGTTTCATTATCAAAAATATGTCACTCATGTCCATGCGTGCATTCGTGAGTTACTGCGTTATTTGGTCAATCGTGACATATTTTTGATAATGAAACTTGTCAATTAGTTATAGTATAAGTAAATTATATTTCATTTTTGAAAAAAAAATTATTGCATAAATATATATAGTCAGTTTCAAAGTTTTGTATTTAACTGGGTTGAATTTTAGCTGTTATTGACACTAAATAGACATATATTTCAGTGGAAATTGATTATTTTTAAAGGACACAAAGAATTTTTTTTATTTAAATTTTTCACCAATGAAATTAAAAATAATTTTTGAAATAAATTGAATTTTCAAAAAATTTAGACTGAATTTTCAAAAAAATTCTTGCAATAAATTTGATTTCTCGATGACCTAAGTCTTGACAAATGTGTATTGGTATGTACCTGATAATGTTGTTACAGGTAAATGGCTATTCTATGAAATAAAATGACAACAGATGATGCAACCGGTCTTGTACAGAGTTAGTTTACCTGATTGTTGTTACACAGCCTGTGACCTTGATTTTAAGGTCAGATGAAGTAATCTTACACTGATAATATTTATCATGTAAATAATAGTTCATGTTACCAGACATTTCCTCATCTTACATAGTATTCTATTTAAATTTTGTGTATTGGTGAATAAATGGTCTCAGAACTTCGGAGTTTCTGACATTTAAATTTTGGTGCAGTTTAAGAATCTTGAAGAAATTCATTCTAAAGGAATTGAAAGGTATTTTTTTGTAATTTTTTGACAATTTGATAGGGACTAGTTGAATCAATAAGAATTATGTATAAAAAAGGGATAACTATTCAATATTTGTGAGAAAAAAAAGTTGAAGTATAATTTTATTTTCATATTGGAGGTTTTTTTATATATGTTCTATTAAAACATTAACAAACATGGTATTTCATCTAAGATTTTATTATTTAAGAGAGCTTAAAGACTTGATTTGGATAAATAATTGAAACTAAATTGAAATATGAAAAGAAAAAGGTAAAACATGTATCAGGCAATTTAATTGAAATTAGATGTTTTTTGTATCTTTTATTTCTTATGGTGTCAGATTAGCATTCATATTTTCAACTGGCCAATCAGAGATAAGCCTACATAATCTTTAGATATCAAAACCAAGGACACTTCAAGAGCTGTTGTCTGATTGGTTAATATATTTCACTGTATGATTGGACAGTGCTAGAGGAAGCCCTTGTAGACTTGCTGTGGTCATATCATGCTTCCCAGTGAAGGCCTTCATTATACATGTACTGTTGTTCATGGAACAGTCACTGTAAGGTCTTCGTTCAAATTTTAGGTGAATCTTATCTTTAAGTGAAATCAGATAACACAGATAAAGTTTGAAAATTAGGACAACATTAATGTTCAGTTTCAATTCAGTTTTCGATCTGTTGTCAATTCACTGTACACAGTAATATTTTCCATGAACAAAAATTTAAAAGAATACTTACAGTATAGTCTATGATGTTTGATTGGTTAAATGTCATGTGATAATACAATGGATAAATATGAAGAAAAAACTAGATATTAAACTGTATAAAAATTTCCAGGAATTGACAACAAAATTGTTCAATCAAAGAAATATTAACAAATTAATGAAATCTAAAAAAACAAAACAAAAAAAACTATCACATAAAAGTATATTTTTTAATTTGTTTACCCAGAGACATGTACAAAAATGTATGCCTCTGGTTTATCCAATCAATATAGATTTTTATAATTATATGTTCACGGAAGATAACAATAATTAAATGAAAAATTTGAAATAAAAAAAAAATAACTGGTATAAAATAAGTTTGAAATTTTCTAAGATTGTATCTGTAATTGGAAAATAAGTCATGAAGGAAATGAACAAAATTATTTAAAAACAATGGGGTAGGGATAGGGTTTCGTATAGTCTTACCCTATCTTTAATTAAAAATATTCTAATTAACATTAATTATTTCAACGCTGGGAATTTAATAATGTATGATAAATCTGATATTAAAATACAGCCAATGTTTGGCGTCAAAACATCAATGATTTAGTAATAACCTGTGCTAGCTATGATCAGACATTGTTATAAACATTTCTATATTCTTTACATAACTTATATAATATTGTGTAATATAAAGGAGTGTATTGAATCTAGAGCTTAAATCAGCCGTGGATTGGGATCCTTTAATAATAGAACCTGAATAGGTGTTGAATCAGCCTAGGCAGTTATTTACAAATCTACTCAAAGTACTGCTAATATCTAAATCCCTGTATTTTTCTTCAAACTCAGTGACGCATGGAAAGAAAAAAAAAAAAATTTAAATTCATGTCACTAGATTTGGGATTATCTCCTTTTATGCAATAATTACGAAAGAAAATACAAATGTGTTCTCAATGTGGATAATCTTTTAAATGGACAACAAGGGTTCTTGAACCTGTGAATTCATTGTAAAAATCAATTGAAATAGTACTGTAGTTTTCCCATAGGACTCTTAAATTTTAAGATGGATAATCAGGGTGAATGGCCAAGCAGGGTTTCCAAATAAAACATTTTCAATTCTATAATTATAGTCTAGAAACAAGCAGTATCTTGATAAAAAAAAGTGAATGTACATGTGATTGTCTTTTTTTACAGATTGTACACAAAGTACATAAATGTTAATAGGCACAAAAATAATTATATAACTCAATTTTAGTCTACTAATCCACTTTTTAAAGATGATTTTATTGTGACTTTGTATATGTATGTGAGAAAAAAAAATTAAACTGCATGAAATAACTTGTAAATTTTCTATAGTCATTTCAAATATATGTTCTATTTATGCTTAAAAATGTATTTAAAATATATGACAAATACAAAAAAATATAACAAATTGTCTGAACATTTTCCGAAAAGGACAAATATGCCAAATATATTCAGAAAGCAAAAAATTATACTATGTCTGATAAATAATCTACCAAATAACAAAGTATTTATAAGAAATTTCAATCTTTTTTTAACTTTAAGGCTAGACTTTTTATGTATTGAACTTTTGCATTATATAAAATGTCACCTAAAATGTAAGGACATTTTCAATTCATCCACCATGCCAAGTACTGTACTGTTTTATAGATACTTTTTGTTTAAACATTATTTTGTTGTCTTAAAGTTAAAATAACTACGGTAATGTAGAAAAATATTCAAACACAATTTATTCCATTGATATGCTACTTTTACATTCTTGATGCAAATTTCCATTAACAACATTTACAAAGAAGAAGGCTTAAAACACTTTTTATAGTCAAATAAGGAAGACTACTGACAGTAGTACTCAATGCATCTATTTTGCATGCCATTAGAAAACACCCAACTCACTGTTTTCCTGTTGTATTAAAGGCTGTAAAAATAGAACAGATCAAATTTCAGTGAGTTTCCATGATACAGACTGTACTAAATTGTTAATGTTATATGGGCAGGTATTTTTTTTTAAAGTTCTGGTAACCATATTTGAAAAGGCAGAAATTTAACAAAAATTGGAATCTTATGATCAGAAAATTATTGGTAAAGTTTCATTTATCTGCTGGAAAAACCAGTTGAAAATGTTTTAAGCCTTCATTTATATCTGGTTAACATACTAATGCATAACATGAGATGGATTTCCAACTTTCACTCAACCAATAAAAAACTAGTGGGCCTCATGCTTCCAGCTGCTAAATAATCAGCCAACCATGACCACAATAAGTCTAATCCATCAGCTGATGATACACTTGATGATACACTAACATTCTGTATAGAGGCCCTATATTAATCCATGATCAAACTGCTGGACTATAAGTAAGAGGAAACAGACAGACATGTGGTCGTCAGTCTGTGTTATCATATAACAATGATGAATAAAACATCAAATTCTGTCTATTAATTACCTATAAGCTAATTATCTCCCTTTCTTGATTGGCACCAATTATGTTCATGTTTTTATATTTAATAATCTTTTAAGTTTTGTGTATTATTAACTACATCAATGTTATACTTGTATTGGGGAGATAGTTATAATTATTATTAACTACATCAATGTTATACATGTATTGGGGAGATAGTTATAATTATTATTAACTACATCAATGTTATACTTGTATTGGGGAGATAGTTATAATTATTATTACTTCGTCCTCTACTGAAAATCTTACTTTAAAAAGGTAGATATCCAATTTAGTGCACAACAGCACATTTTTGGAAAATATGTACTTTATAATCAGATAAAGATTAATTAGATGTACAA
The DNA here is from genome assembly GCA_002080005.1 of Gigantidas platifrons. Classification (NCBI taxonomy): domain Eukaryota; kingdom Metazoa; phylum Mollusca; class Bivalvia; order Mytilida; family Modiolidae; genus Gigantidas; species Gigantidas platifrons. The sequence goes on from MJUT01057221.1 coordinate 365,774, forward strand.
TAATGTGTAGTTCTATTTATAGACCATAACTATTTCAATATATTGGTACATATTATACTAAAAAAAATCTGGCTTAATATAATATTCAGCTTTGGTCAATATTCACCAATGTTCATGAAGTAACCTTATAAAAGGAATTGTGCCCCTTTTCCACCAAAAGTCCTTAACTTATCCTTTCTGAAACATCATTCTAATCCTTAGTGATATTAATTCAAGTCGTAAGGATCATTTTTGCTTGTTGGTGTTACATGATGTAAGCATTATCCAATACAAATGATTTTATATTTGTATTAATATTGCCCTTCATATGATAATATAACTATCACATATCAGTATCATGGTTACTCTGTATATTGAGCCCCAATACAAAGAACTATCACACATCTTGATTTTGAATATCGCACCAGTCCATTAGATACATATATATTTGAATTTAAATGTCTAAAAAGTCTGCACAACACCAAATGCATAATCAGTGTAGTAACAAATAGTGACTGCTTAACTATGGTAAATATATATATAGTCCCAGTGCCTTACAAAATTATATAACATCTTTCACCTACCATAATTGTGGCCTGTGCATCTTACATCACCAGAAGTAGGAATGACTAAATATTACTGGTACACAGGAGTCATGAACTTTGACTGACCAATCCTCTTTAAAAAGTGGGTGTATCTAAAAATACAAACTATTAACTGACCACCATCTGGTTTGTGATGTTAATTATACACTGGACAATGACTGTACCTACTGGTTAGTGTTGACCTAAGACCAGTATCTACTAATATCTATTTAATGACCCACCAGGGGTAGACTTCTGCCAGGGTCATCTGTCAAGACCTCTAATTTGAGTAGATCAAATGACTAATGAAAACTCACCATTCATTGATAAGAACAGATAAATTTATAAACATTGCAGCAATTATGAACTACTGCCTGGGTTAATTAAAATACTGTAACCTCTGTGTTAATTGGCTTTATATCTTTACAGTTGAGGTGTTAAATTTTAACATCAGATTTTATGGGTCCAAACAGTCTTAAAATTTGTCATCTTGTTAGCACCCTTTAGATAAGTACATGTGGTTTGTATGTGTGAAGTAAATGATTTCTCTTTTATTACTTACCCAGAAGAAAGGGACATTTTATAGAATTAACTCAATTTGGGTAAAAAAAAAAAAAAATTTAACGAATTTATTGTAACATTTATACCAGGTACAAAGTGTTATATTAATTGTATAAAAAGAACTAAGAATAAATATTAAAAATATATGTATCATGTATGTAATGTAAGTAAGTAAGTAATGAATGTAAGTTTATGTAAAATAAACCATGTATGTAACCACCAGTCTTAAATTATTATTTATAAACAAAATAATTAATTAAGTACATATGTACTTACTAGAAAGGTAAACAAGCCCTCATAATTATACTGTTTTTATTTTGTGGTTTTATTATTGTTACTAAATTGCCATAAAAAATACTCAGAAGGAAAAATCATGGAAGTAGCTATGGTTACTGCAGTATGGTGTTTCCCTTTTCTATAAATAAGTAGAGATGTTTCTGCAATTTTTCTTTCTCTTTCTCTTTTTTCCTCAGTTGTTTTGTCCCTTTTCCACACTTATAATAGCACCTAAAATATGTTAATATTAACATCAAATTGTGCACTACAATCTGTAAAAACTAATGGTGATAATAGAAAAGCCCAATCTATAACTCTATAATTCAGTCATCTCAAACTCTTCCCAGAAGTGGACTGTTCATAGTCTTCCAAGGAATACTGTAACTTTCTGTGTAAAAGAGAATTGGTATTGACAGAGTGTATTTTGAGGTATGTAGTTGACAGGATGTCTTCTATGAAACCGTTCTCAACCTCATTCAGTTAATATATATATATACATGTATACTTACCTTTATTTCATATTTTAAAGTTTGTGGATATGACACCAATATAAATTTTAAAAATTTGCAGAAAATGCCGAAATGTTCTATGCCCCTGCAGTATTAGTACAGTGCAGGGTTCATTCTGAAAAGAAGAAAAAATTGTGTGGGAGGAAAAGAAACATGTAGGATTCCTTAAAATTTTCTGTGGGAGGAAAATAATAGCAAAAAAGAAATCATGGGTGAAATTAAATTGAAAATTTGCATAGTGTGTGTACATTGTTAGCCATTGTTACTGAAATATCACAAAAATGCATCCATTGTGCAGAAGGATTTTTGTGGTTTTTGCCAAGTGTGGCACCTAACTTCATCATGTAGTCAGTGACTATACATAAGAATCCGTGTGGAATGTATAAAAACAGAATTAAATCAGTACACTGAAATATTTAAAAATGAGAAAACCCAATTTATAAGTCAGCAAACATCAAAGTAGTTGGTAACAATAGCAGATTAAAGTTTATTTTGATGGCTGTAATTGGCTATAAATCTTAGCCTTCAATAGATGTGTCCAGTATTGTAGTAAGAATTGATTGTGAAATAAGTGGCCTCCCTGACCTTGTGATGTCATTGTGGTCAGTAATAGAAAATGTAAATTACCTGGATTTTCACAAAATTATATCTTTTGTTAAAACATTTAAAATAGTATTTATTTACAACCTGTTTATTTTTAATCGTTTCCTGATAAAAAGACAGGAAATAATTGTACAATATTCTTATTTAAAAAAAATGTTTGTAATGATAAAAACTGAGCCATCTTACAGATTTTATATTTATTCTCTCAAGGATTAAAAATATTGTCAAATACAATTGTGATGCTTCATCAATGCAAAAAAGTTTATATATCTTAAAATTCTCCCTCCCAAATATATATTAGAGTGCCCCTCTCATTAAAAATGACCAGACTTTTAGGAAGATTATTTAAGGAAGTTGTTTTTTAGTTATTGCCTGTAGATATTACATGTATTACATGCCCCCTGGGTCAGTCTAATTGACAAGTATGGTGGTCACCCTGCTTTATTTTTGTAGGTTAAATGGTAAACCACAGATCATCAAGACACATTCCATTGAATGTCATCTAGTAATTCATTCTTTTTTTTCTGAAAGAAAACAATATATGAGAATTTTCAGAATTTGTCCCATTTGTCCAGAGACAGTAGATCAGTAACTGTAGATTATAATATAATATAATAAACAATGTACTGAATGAAATAGAAATTAATTCTGTGTAAATACAAGATGAACTTTATTGTCAAGACCTTTTTTTTTATGATAAATCTTGAATTGAAATGTTTGATTTTGAATGTTTATACATTGTACTAGGAACTATGTACATGTAACCCACAAATATATTTATTGTAATATTTTTAACCATTTATGGAAGAGAATTTGTTATTTTTGAATGAATATTATTTTGTATTTTATAATTGACTTGTTAATTGCCTTTGAAATGCTAATCCGAGTAATCCAGTCACTATATTCCAGCTCCCTATGATCGCTACAAGATAATTGCCAATAGAGGGCACAGTAATCATTCGCATTACTGATATGCCAGAATAATATTGATATACAGACTGAAATAAAATCTTGAAATAATAGACAATGAACTAAGATAGACAGTATAAATTTGTTATTCAAAACAGTCATTTTTTATTATATACATGTTTAATGAGATACTAAAGTTCTTTTTACATTTTTTTTCAATAAAACTGAAAACTGTCTAAACTGAACCTTGAATAAACTATAAACTGTCAAAACTGAACCTTGAATAAACTATAAACTGTCTATACTGAACCTTGAATAAACTATAAACTATCAAAACTGAACCTTGAATCTACTATAAACTGTCAAAACTGAATAAACCAAAACTGCCATTACCGAATCAAGAATAAACTGGAATCTTGTCTAAACCCAGCATTAAAATGTTTTGCAAATTTTGCAAATTATATAAAAATTTAACTTGTCTATTAAGAACAGAAAAAAAAAAATAATTTTAGCATGTTTTACTATAATTGAGAGAAATATAGATTTATTGTGTAATTTTCTATCAACTGAACAGGGAATACACTATGTGAACAATACAGCAGTCCACAGTCAGTGACCGTGTGATTTTATCTTTAGTCATACATGTACTATCTTACTTCAAGTGATTTAACGCTGTCATCATGTGATGTAACATATATTGATTTGACATTGTGTCCATGTGTAGGTAACTGGTATGTACTCACCATGGTCACTTTATTAATGGACATTTTATCTATCATAGACACATAATTTTATATTTGATAATGTTTAACAGGGTTCATTAAATATGATACTTTATTAAGACATGATATAAATGTACCATAGTATGTTATTTTAACCTGTTCTTCCTCAATAAAGTCAACACATTTCTCTGTATTTTTTGGTCCAGGACAGTATATTACTATTACTTACACTTCATGATGTTGTTATTTATTTTTCTTATTTAATTAAACGTAGGTGGTTGGTCGAATGTTTTATCCTGTATTAAACACAATAATCCTAATCTTAATATTTATAATCCTAGAATTTAGTGACATAAATGTACTTAGGAAAATGTTGTTTTTTTTTGGGTTTTTTTTGGGTTTTTTTTATATAAGCTTGTGTTTTCTGTTAAAACATCTTCAGTATACTATCAGTATATACTGGTATATGTGTTACACATGTCTCTCCCATTATAAAAAAAAATATAGCAAAATTTAGAAATAAACAACCGTTTAAATATTATTAAAATTTGTTGTATGGATTTTGAGAATTTTCATTGTTAAGTTTGGTTAGAGTAGAAGTTGGCATTAGAAAATTTTTATAATTTGAAAACAAGACCCTATAAAAATGCAATAACACTATTCTCCTAAATTTTGGTCCTGAATATGGTATGTACTGTTCATGGGTGGTAAACAACCATCTTTGTACAGAAAGCACAGAACATTTATCTGTTAAACATGTCATATAAAACATGTTTAAGTAGAGTATAAAATGTGCTCCATATGTTTAATTTAATATGCTTTATAAACATGTTTAGGAAGTGATGTGGCAGGTGGGTGGTTTTCCACAGGAGGGGTCGGGTTGGGGGTGGGGGGAGTCTTAGGGCTATGGTATTTAATGTCACTTTTAGCTTTAATTGTGGAGGTAACTGGAATATCCAGAGAAAACCATAGACCTGCCGCAAGTCACTGACAAATTTTATCACATAATGCTGTATCAAGTACACCTCACCATGAGTGGGATTAAAACTCACATTAGTGGTGATTGGCACTGATTGCAGATGCAGTTGTAAATCCAACGACCATACAATCACGATCACAACTGTCACGGTTTTCCTCAGTGTTAAATACACATTATAGTAATCTTAATAAATCTAATCCTAGAATTTATTGACATAACTGTATTTAGGAAAAAGTTGTTTTTTTTTATTAAACATATGTTTATTTCTTAAATCATTTATAAATATATGTACATCGTATAGTAAGTATGAGTTATAAATGTAAACATTATAAAAATATGTTGTGTTGATTGTGGAAATAGTTATGATGTGTTGTAAAGTACAAGTTGGTAGTTGAAAAATGTTAAGATTTGAAAACAAGACCTTTTAAAATACAACCAAACTTATTATTTGTTGCTGTGTACATGTAATCATTTTTAGCTCACATGGCCATGTGAGCTTTTGCCATCACTTGGCATCCGTCGTCGTAAACTTTCACATTTAAATCTTCTCCTCTGAAAACCCTGAACCAAATTAAACCAAACCTGGCAGGGATGGTCCTTGGGTGGGTCCCTTTCAAAATGGTGTCTGACAGACCCGCCCTCCATTCAAGATGGCTGCTGTTACTAAAAATAGAAAGTTCTTCAATTGTTCATTGCTGCTTTATTATAAATCTAAATGAGCTCAAATTTTAACTGCAGCTACATGGCAAGCAGTAGTTTAACTATATTTTGGGTTTTTCTGTGAAATTTTTCTTTCAGACGATTTATACCGATTATGCAAATTAGGCATATTTTGATAAAAGATCACATTTAAATCTTTTCCTCTGAAACTGCTGAATGAAATTAAACCAAACCTGGCAGAGATGGTCCCTTGGTGGGTCCCTTTCAAAATTGGGTCCGACAGCTCCGCCCTCCATTCAAGATGGCTGCTGTTACTAAAAATAGAATTTTTTTCAATTATCCATTGCTGCTTTAGTATAAGGCAAAATGAGCTCAAATTTTAACTGCAGCTACATGGCAAGCAGTAGTTTAACTATATTTTGGGTTTTTCTGTGAAATTTTTCTTTCAGCCGATTTATACCGATTATGCAAATTACTCGGTAGGCATATTTTGATAAAAGATCACATTTAAATCTTCTTCTCTGAAACCGCTGAACCAAATTAAAGCAAATTTGGCTGGGTGGTCCCCTTTCAATATTGTGTCCGACAGCCCCGCCCTCCATTCAAAATGGCTGCTGTTACTAAAAATAGAAATTTTTCAGTTGTCAATTTCTGCTTTATTACAAATCAAAATGAACTCAAATATTAACTGCAGCTACATGGCAATGAGTAGTTTAACATATATTCCGGGTTTTTCTGTGAGATTTTTTCAGCCAGTTTATTCTGTTTAGGAATATTATGAGATAAAAATTACATCAAAATCTTTTGCTCAGAAATTTGAGTTGAAATGATCTTTGGGTGGCCCACTTTCAAAATTATGTGTAACACCCCCATTTTCTATCAACTTTAGATGTCAAATTGAAAACCAGATGAGTGATTACATGCTCCTGGGAGCCTCTAGTTTCATGGGTGGCAAACAGCTTTCTGTGGACATGTACAGAAACCAAAGCACATTAATCTGCAAAGCATGTCCAATATATTATAACATTTTTAAGGCTTTAAAATTTGTACCACACTTTTAATTTGTAACTTCTTTATATGTTAATAGATTCATTTACTTAATTTTTTTTATTGATAATATACGTGCGGCAGGACAGGTTGGTGGCTTTCTCCGACGTTTAAAACACCCATAATCCTAATCATAAGACCCGTAATTATAATCCTACAATTTATTAACATAATTGTACTCAGGAAAATGTTTGGAAACAAACATATTTACTAGTATATACATTTCAGTAGCAACTTAGCCATTCTTATAGAATTATTTATACTGTTAACATTTTTTTTTTATCAAATCTGGTAGAAAAATGAGCATCTCTCTTTTTCCTACTATGTTTATGGATGTCTCACTTGACTTTTTAATTTTCCTAGAAAATGAATATCTAAATTTATCTCAAACTGCTTTTTGACAAAATTATGTTTAGGGACATTTATTTTCTACATTTTTAGCTCACCTGACCCGAAAGGTCAGGTGAGCTATTGCCATCACTTGGCGTCCGTCGTCCATCCATCTGTAAACATTTCAATCTTCTTCTAGAGAACTACTGAAGCAAATGGGACCAAACGTGGCAGGAATGTTCATTTACATGGTCTAACCAAGTGTTGTTACGATCGGTTATCCAACATGGCTGCCAGGGGCTATAAAAGCCTCTGATTGGCTGAAATTTTTAATGATCTTCTTCTCCGATACTACAAGGAGGATGGAATTGAAAATTGTCATGAATGATCATTGCAAGCTGCTAACCAAGTGTTGTTACTTTTTGGACCGATTGAAAATCCAAGATGGCCACCAGCGGGGGACATAATTTAACATAGTGACCCTATGGGAAACATGTAAAACAAACTTCTTCTCAAGAACCATTGGATGGATTGGAACCATACTTGGCAGAAATGGTCCTGACAAGGTTCTGATCAATTGTTACTTTTTGTTGCGATTGGTTATCCAATATGGCTGCCAGGGGCCATAATATCCTCTGATTGGCTGAAATTTCAAAGATCTTCTTCTCCGATACTACTTGGAGGATGGAATTGAAAAATGTCATGAATGATCATTGCAAGTGCTAACCAAGTTTTGTTACTGTTTGGACCGATTGAAAATCCAAGATGGCCACCAGCAGGGCTGCTGTTACTAAAAATATAAATTTCTTCAATTGTCCATTGCTGCTTTAGTATAAACCAAAATGAGCTCAAATTTTAACTGCTGCTACATGGAAAGGAGTAGTTTAACATATATTCTGGGTTTTTCTGTGAAATTTTTCTTTCAGCCGATTTATGCCGATTATGCAAATTAGGCATATTTTGATAAAAGATCACATTTAAATCTTCTCCTCTGAAACCACTGAACCAAATTAAAGCAAATTTGGCTGGGATGGTCCTTGGGTGGTCCTCTTTCAATATGTGTCCGACAGCCCCGCTCTCCATTCAAAATGGTTGCTGTTACTAAAAATAGATATTTCTTTAGTTGTTAATTTCTGCTTTATTACAAATCAAAATGAACTCAAATTTTAACTGCAGCTACATGGCAATGAGTAGTTTAACATATATTCTGGGTTTTTCTGTAAGATTTTTTCAGCCAGTTTATTCCATTTAGGAATATTATGAGATAAAAATCACAGCAAAATCTTTTGCTCAGAAATTTGAGTTGAAATGATCTTTGGGTGACCCACTTTCAAAATTATGTGTAACACCCCCCATTTCTATCAACTTTAGATGTCAAATTGAAAACCAGGTGAGCGATTACAGGCTCCTGGGAGCCTCTAGTCTTATTCTGTAATCATTTTTGTAGTCGTATGAAGCTGTTGCTATTCTTTTATTATCATCCCATGTCAGCTCTATATTGTAATAACTACAGCCAAACCTGCCTTAAAGGGTATACCAAATCGCTGTCTATAAAGGACACCTCTATATAACAAATCACTGTCTATAAAGGACAGTCTCTTGAGTGTCGTTTATATACAGGGTGGACTGTACTTCAATAATTAAATTAGAAAACTTTCTCAATCACCATGTTATATTGTCAATCAGCACATTGATATGTGTAAGTCAAAAGTTTGGCATTTTGATATTTTTTGTGAGTCCTTAGTTTGTATAGTGATGTCCATTAAAAGAATTCCAGGAGTGACCATGTTTGCACAGTTGTACACTTTATTGACTGATGAAGTTCCAATTAGTTAGTCACATGTCACCTTTTTCACCAATCAAATTGGACATTCCAAATGATTTGAAAAGTGTAGAAGATTCCAACATCTTCCTAATGATCTATAGACCTAAGGTGATTAGGAAAGATATTTTTTGTTACAGTATTCATAAATGTGACATTAAATGTTTTATTTAATATTTTGGCTAGAATAACAATTTAACTATTTAAAATTTAACTACAGTTATTATTGGAAAAGTTTTTCTTTTTCTATAAAAAACAATATATCTTCTTTTTTTCCAGGCATTTAGATTACCATTGAATTACAAGTACAGTTGTCCTTCTCCCACAACATGGATGTTGGTCATCAACTCTCTATTATCTATTTTGTCTATTGGTCTTCCAGTGGCAAGAAAACATGGTAAGATTACCGTACATGTGACCTCCCCCATAACATGGATGTTGGTCATCAACTCTCTATTATCTATTTTGTCTATTGGTCTTCCAGTGGCAAGAAAACATGGTAAGATGTACATGTGACTTCCCCCATAACATGGATGTTGGTCATCAACTCTCTATTATCTATTTTGTCTATTGGTCTTCCAGTGGCAAGAAAACATGGTAAGATTACAGTACATGTGACCTCCCCCATAACATGGATGTTGGTCATCAACTCTCTATTATCTATTTTGTCTATTGGTCTTCCAGTGGCAAGAAAACATGGTAAGATTACCGTACATGTGACCTCCCCCATAACATGGATGTTGGTCATCAACTCTCTATTATCTATTTTGTCTATTGGTCTTCCAGTGGCAAGAAAACATGGTAAGATTACAGTACATGTGACCTCCCCCATAACATGGATGTTGGTCATCAACTTTCTATTATCTATTTTGTCTATTGGTCTTCCAATGGCAAGAAAACATGGTAAGATTACAGTACATGAGACCCTCCCCCACAACATGGATGTTGGTCAAAAAAACATGGTAAGATTACCGTACATGAGACCCTCCCCCACAACATGGATGTTGGTCAAAAAAACATGGTAAGATTACAGTACATGAGACCCTCAACCACAACATGGATGTTGATCATCGACTCTCTGTTGTCTATTTTGTCTATTTGTCTTCCTGTGGCAAGAAAACATGGTAAGATTACAGTACATGTGATCCTCCCCTACAACATGGATGTTGGTCATCAACTCTCTATTATCTATTTTGTCTATTGGTCTTCTTGTGGCAAGAAAACATGGTAAGATTACAGTACATGTGACCTCCCCCATAACATGTCAACACTATAAAGGCGATGTAAGCTTGAAGTACATATGACCCCTATAAATGTTTGTTTGTTATTTGTCATATGTTATCAATAGAGTTTATTTGTTTGCCATTGACAAGTTGTCAGTAAGGTTGATATACAATTGATTTTTTTATTACAGTTTCTGCCAATTCTAGACAATTTGATCCAGTTTAAAGTACATTTGACCTTCCATAGCATGCTGCTGGACTTTATTTTACTGAAATACTTTATTAACTCTCCTTTAGCAACAGTTTAATAATGTTAGGTATTGTCAACACTGGGTTCATTCATCATTATTTACATCTGTTAGCTTTTCACATATCATTTTTTTTCTCTAAAATCATAAGAGCAAATGAAACCAAACTTGGTAGAATTGTTGCTTAGATGGTCCTCAACATTATTTGTGATTTTCGTTACATCCAGAAATTCAAACTGGCTGCTAGGTCAATTATGTTTTCTGGTTGGTTAAAAATTCAAAACTGTTCTTCTCTGAAACTACATGTGTAATGGAATTGCTACATGGTAGGAATATTCCTTATAAGACTGTCTTAAAGTTTTTGTTGTTTTTTGTCAATGGGAAATCCTTTTTTCAGAAACTACAAACCTAATTGAACTCAAACTGTGGAGGAATAACCAGTTTAGTGATACAGGCTTAGTTTGAGTCTCTAGTCCATATCAAATTACATGTTAAACTTAATAGTATGTTTCTTGCCACTTGTTTAAGTGGTTAGACAACTGGGTCATGTTTCTTGCCACTTGTTTAAGTGGTTAGACAACTGGGTCGTTTGTGCAGTTTACAACATATTTGATTTTTCATGACATGCTGCTAACCAGTTTTACTGGTACAATGTATACTTATATTGTATATTGATTTTCTACTGGCAATTAATTGTCATAGAATATTGTTGTGACTCTCAATAGTCTGTTTCCCTCAGAGAACATCCCATACAATATCACACCATTCTTTATCGCTACAGTGAGGTGATACAACATCCTGTATCAGATAAGCTACTTTCCTTAATTTCAAAAGAAAACTTAAATATAAATGTTAGATAATAGGGAATAGTTACATATGTGAAACAATTTCATCACGTTAAAGCAAAGTAACAGTCATTTTTAATTAAAAAAAAACTCTTTAGATTTAATAAAAAGAAAAAAAAACATTGCTTTCAGTAATATAAATTTGAACATTCGTAACATTTGCCATCTTTCGTCATCCATTGTAGCTTTTCATATTTTACTATGAAACTGTTGACATAATTAAAAATCAAGCTTGTTAGGGATGATATTCATTGGTTGTCTCCTTTATAGAATGAATCCCATTGCATCCTCCAGTCTCTATGAAAACTTGTTAAAAATAGAGAATTAAATTTTACAATTAAAGGAGAATAACTCCTTATTCCATGAAAGATTTTTACAATTAATGGGGAATAACTCCTTATTCCATGAAAGATGTTCACAATTAAAGAGGAACAACTCTAATTTTGTAAGAAGGTTTAATAAAATATATTTATTTATGTTTGACTCTGTTTAGGAGAAAGCAGGGCAAAAATGAAGTAAATCTTCTGAACAAATTGAAAACATAGCTGAGGTATTCCTTTCTTGTTACCTTTTCAGAATTATATCTAGAAGTCCTGTTTGGCATCAAAGATGACTACTGTTGCTAAATAAAAATTGTTTGTAATTTCTACTGTAGTTGACTCACCTTTGTTTTCACTTTATGTCCAGAATGAGATGTTGTGTACTAAACATATTATTGTCTTCTCCCTCAGGAACAGTTTTCCTATAGTGTTGTCTGGTGAGGTATAGGAAAACAGTTCCCTCAGGACAATAGTAGAATGATAATGCCATCTCAAAAGAAAAATGAAAATAGTTTTGTCTGTTCAGTGTTGAGATAAAATATATACCATTCTGTTTATTAGTGTATGAATATATAAAACAGAAAAATGGTATTATTGATGTGTATATGTTTGTGACTTAAGGCTGTTGTCCAATGAAATTGAAGCAAAATGTCACATGTAATATAACATATGCATAGATGTGAATGTAGATACCTAATGTCTTGTGGAAATTAATTATTTGAGATAAACTAATTAAATACTATAATTTTGATATAATTTTTACAGAATCATCATTTAAAGGAATGTGGTCAGAGCTAGCCCAGACTTTAGAAGAATTTCTTTTCTCAAAAAGGTAATAAAAGCAGCAATAATAGATAAGAGTGTTTAATATTTAACTGTTTTCTGTTACAAACTAAATCATATTCATTTATCTTCTGTCCATTTATAGAAAACTAATAAAAAGTTAAATAGTCTTGGTTGACAATAACTTACATCAATATGATCACCAAACTTGATTTTATGATGCTAATATATTACTTTTATAATTTGTATTGATTTTCAAGGTTTAAGTTTTTATTAACCTCTATTCTGAGGTGTTACACTTGTAAAATCATGAACTTGATTTATACATGGTACTGAGAAAATATATTTTCTGTATTAACATCAAGTTCAGCTGACTTGCTTGTATCACATTTTTTTTTTCACAGTAAAGTTTTTTTTGTATAACCATGGTTTCTGGTTAGAATAGAAGATCTTATGTATTACAGAGCTATATAATCCAGCTTAGAATTTACAATAGATTTGATTTTTTGGCTCAAGTGTCATATACAACCACTTACTTTTCATATTAAATCTCTTTTGAATCATGTGGTCAAGTTAAAAGAAAAGATAAAGATTAGGATTATGGTTCTTTAATATTATTTTGAGTAATATTTCAGTAATATGATGGCACTGGTAGGTAAAAGTTTTATTGGTTTATGTATTGAATACACACATGATAGAGAGAAGTATATGGTGGCCAGTATTCAAAATTATGTCTAACAGTCTTATGTATTCTCCATCCAAGATGGCCACCACTGCTAAAAATATAATTGTCATCATTTGGTCAATAGTTGTATATTACTAGCTGCAATGTACTAATATTTAAGTGAATTGCACACTAATGAGATATACAACACATTTTCTAGAATTGAATGTTGAGTTTTAACAATTATCGTAAAATTTAGAAATGAAGATCACATAGTCTACAGAATCAAAATCACTAGAGCTCATAAAGAAACAAATGCTGCAAATAGTGTAAAATCATCTTTACCAGGACAGGGATACAGTCTGTATGTTTATTAGTAGGTATGACTATTCTGATATCTCTTTTTTATTTAATTTTTTCAGTCCTTCACTTCCTACATTGTCTGTAGAAGATTTCCAGAGAGATGAAACAATTGATTGCAAGGTATGTGGATATCTCTTTATTATTTAAAGATGAAAAATTGACTTGTTTTATATAATTTTAGTGGTAAAGGAGATTTGTAGTCTATTATTAATAAGCAATTTCCATTCACCAGTTCACCAGTGTCAAGTTCCTATAAATACAAACCTATGATTTGCTGAAAGTGGTGAAATATGGTTTATGGGGTTTAACGCCACTTTCAACAATATTTCAGTTATATCATGGCGTTTTATAGGTGAAGGAAACTGGAGTACCCGGAGAAAACCGCTGACCTGTCGCAAGTCACTGACAAACTGTATTACATAATGTGGTATCAAGTACACCTCGCCATGAACAGGGTTCGAACTCACAACTTTGGTGGTGATAGGCACTGATTGCACAGGTAGTTGTAAATCCAACTAACATACATTCACCACCACGAATGAGATCAATAACTATTCAGTTAATGAGTATGATGCATGTAGAATTTTTTATTTTATTTACAGGATGCAAAGTTAATATTTTAGAAAGTGTTAAAATGTTATTATCTAAATGACTATGAGATTTATTTTCTTTGTGCTTTTGTTTACCTCTTTTACTCCTCAAAGTTGTAAACAATAGGAAAGAGTAATAAAATTATTTCTGAGAAAATATTGTATTTTTATTGGTATAAAGAGACAGTCAAAACTAGCATTTAATAACATGAAGATCTTCAGTAACTAACGGTTATAATGCACTCACTCTATGATATATATAGATGGAATTAGATAGTTACAAGCTGGCTTCATGTAGTAAATATGACTGGGTCAGGGTTACAAGCTGGCTTCATGTAGTAAATATGACTGGGTCAGGGTTATGTTGTCTAACACCATTTTCAACAATATTGGAGTTATTTCGTGGAGTTCAGTATTATTGGTGGAGGGAAAGGGAATATTCGGAGAAAACCATCGACCTGTTGCAAGTCACTGGCAAACTTTATCACATAATGTTGTATTGAGTACCGGTACACCTCGCCATGAGCAAGATTCTAATTCACAACTTTAGTGTTGATAGGCACTGATTGCTTAGGTTATTGTAAATCCAACTTCCATGCGAACAGGATCATGACTGAGACAGCTGTTAGAGATCAGTATTCTTTTGATATTCCAGTGTTAAATTTTGTTGTCTCAAGAAAAGTTTGACGATATCAGAAAGGTAAACAGAAGCCATAAATAAAAAAAAAAGGACAGACAATACAATGGCTTAGAGAAAAAGGACAGACAATACAATGGCTTAGAGAAAAAGGACAGACAATACAATGGCTTAGAGAAAAAGGACAAACACTACACATAAAACTAAAGATTGAACAAAATGGACCTTACTGAAAACTGGTATGAATATCGTGAAAAATGCAGGTTCAATGTTGATTTCACAAATGTCGTAATACAAATGATATATTTATTTTAGGTTGTACAGTTGATCAGGGATGACATTTTATCCCATGCCTGTTCTATGCCACCAGAATTTATCAAGAAGATCATGCAGTTACTGAATAAAGGAAGTATACATGCTACCCCATCAGATACATTTATTGGTAAGATCTTCATACATGTAGTTTGTTGGGTCAAAATCAAAGGACTTCATTTCTGACTTTTTTTTAATTACAGTCAACTATTTGTCTTACTAAAAATAAAAAATAAAAAATTTAAACATTAGTTTTAATTGTATAGAAAATGCTATAAATAGTACTTCTGCTAGTTTACTTCTTTTGATTAAAAGAAAGTCTACATTCCATTAACTAAAGTCTACATACTATGGGTAGTTCTTATGTCTAAACATTATGTGTGCTGTAATAGGGTATCCATGTTAGTGGGTATGCTGTAATAGGGTATCCATGTTAGTGGGTATGCTGTAATAGGATATCCATGTTAGGAGCTGTGTTGTCAGATATGAATATTTTCCCAACAAGTTTGCAGATTTTGTTTAGCATAGTTGACAAAAAATTAACAAAGGTCTAATTTTAATACCAAAAAATAAATACATTAAGGGCAGTGCTAAGAGAACTTAAGTGTTTTCCAAGGGTCACAAAGCAGTTATTAGTTGTCATGAGTTTTCTAGCTGTTCATAGCTGGTAATAAAATATTATGTTTCAGTCTTTTTCTCCAAAACCTAGAAGGAAGTTTTGATATAAACCATATTATGTCTTTGCTTGAAGATCGTTTGGGTGGTTTTTTTTTACATTTCAGTCAATCACAAATTGTTTTATGCCATCATGACCATTTCCATAATTATTGAGCTAGGTCTATTTTAGTATGAAACAAGCAGGCAATAATATATGTAAAACTTGACATTGATATTTTAGGTAAGATATATATTCGTGGAGTCGGAGGTAAGTTGGTGTGGGCAATGGAAGTTTCGTCTTTAACCCAAAAAATAAACATTTGGGGATCACTATGGTAACACTTTTCCTGAAAAATTCCGGAGAAGTTTTTATGGACCAGTTTATATTTTTACAAGTTTCTGAGATTTGTGCTTGCTCAGGACATATTTATGCTGCCTTGTTCACTTGCATTGGTCAACGGTCACATCTTTCTTGACTTAAATTTATATTTTGCATGAATGTTATTTCTGGACATTTTGGAATCTACAACAAATAGAATTCATCTGATATTTAAATTATTCCTATGGAAGTGTACACTATTTAAGTGGCCATACTTGTTCCAGAATTCTGTAAGTTGGCTTAAGACTACAGGAAAACAAAACATGAGCTACAAATAATAATTTGATTGGCCCATCCTGATTATGCTGATTATTCAAATTGTTAAGAGTTTTACGTCTGCAAAAATGTTTTTGTTTCACTGTTCTGATAAAATCTTTGAAGTGCTTGATTCTATTTTAAACCATTTTTTTAACCATGTGTTTTAAAAATAACTTGCACTTAGATGGTTAAGTAATTTTTTGCTGTTTTTCAATTTTGTTTTTGATAAAATCATAGCAACATGACTATGTTTTAATCATAATTTTGCCCTGCTAAATTAATACATTTAATACAAGCATAATTATCATACTTCAAAACTTGAATTAATAAGATAATGAAAAGGACATACCAGATAATATGATATTTAAATCTCTGTACAAACGGTTGGAATTATGGGAGTATAAATATATATATAATATATATATATATAGATTAACTGCAGTTTTGAAGGAGGTGGAGACGGACAAGACTGATAAGTAGGAACTGCAATACTAGTGATAATGTATATATTGAGACATTCAAAGCTGCTATTATTGGTTTTATGGGTGACGTCAAAATGTGTATGATATAGCACTGACTGATAATTATAATGTTTGTACAAGTGAGTCAGTGATTGCAGTTTTACATAAAATGAACAATGTTCAGCTGTATAATGTCTAGAATAAGATTTGTTGTGGGATGGTTATGATGACATCTGTTGCTTCATAAAATAAAAGTCTATGGATAGACATGCTCCACTCAGAAACATTATCCTGATTCCAAGCCAAGAAGTGTTTACTCTAATTCCATAAGGCTGCATGCTTAGTGAGTAATTACCAATTGTATAATCTTTGATGTTTATCTTCTTATGCTGTAAAAGAATTTGGAAGAATGTGGCTTAGTGAAGTTTTTATTAATTTTGTTGAATTACATGTTGTTTATGACAACATATACGGTACATATTATTTCCCTATAAAATTACTGTACAGGACCATCTTATCTTGGCCATCCCACATATGTTATTTTTTTAGCATATCCATATACTTGTACATGCATGAGTTATGGGTAATTAATTGTAGTGGTATTATATAAGTAAAAAGTTTCATGTTTATTACTAGTTCAATTTACTCTTTTTCAGATACAGAGTCGAGTCGGAAACTCCGTGAAGAATTTGCAAAAACCTGTTTTGAGACGTTGCTTCAGTTTTCATTTATATCTAAAAATCAATCTGAAGAAGGCTCTATAACTAAAGTGGCGGTGCTATCTCTATTACAAAGATGCCAGGATGTTGTCAAAAAATATGTGGAGGATGAAAGACTGAGTGGAAAATGTCCTCTACCCAGGTATCATATTAATGCCCATAATAGTATATTACATTTTACAAAAATTTGTTAAAAAAAACCTTTTTTTTAATGCTTTATTCACATTTTTGTGTCTTTTGTGTTATTAATAACAGTTATTGTTTATATTGCATCAAAAATACCATCTTCAAATTGTCTTAAAAGCATAGTATAACTTGAAATTTTTATTTACATGAAATAGTGCTCTAATTATCTAAAGTATAAGTGAATGGTTGTTGTTTAACACCAGGTATATTGGCAATCAGATGAAAACAAAGAATTCAGGAAATTGTCAAAGACTGTTTGAATTGTATGTCTTTGAAAATGTAAATGATTAAGAAATAAATCATGGAAGTCAGAATGTGTTTTGAGTTTTAACATGGATTGGCAGATAAAATTTACTAATATCTGCCAACCCATGTTAAAACTCAAAACACATTCTGGCTTCCATGATTTATTTCGATTCTGATATGTCTAAGAGTACAAATACAGTAGTATACTTTGATTGGAAGACGGTAATTTATATTTACGTTTGTGAAAAATGTTGCACACAATTTATGCTGCCAATGGAAGTCAGTCACAGTCACTGGCACATGTGCAAATGAGATTATACCATCGATAAATCACTCGTTTGTCTACAAAGCAAAAGAAAGACGTCATGTTAGAATTGAAGATAAAATGTTTCGCTCATCAAATTATTAATACAACTGAGCTTGTGCATTTAGGATGTTTTCTATGATTTTGGTATATTTTTTAGACCCAGATTGGCAGAGATGGCATCAGTTTTGAAGGCAATTACTACACTAATATCATCACTAAAGAAAGCTCCTCCAGGAAACAGTAAGTTAAACTGTATAAATAGTCATAGTGATGTATGGTAGTTCTTCCTCCCACCAGATCAGGGACATGGTCATCCTGAATATTAGTTCATTCATACATTTGTTTATATTGATATCACTCCTAATATTTTGTGAGCATTCACTTAACCATAATTAGACAGCTATGAAACTTAAGGAAGTAAAAATATTAAGCAAGGTCAACAATTTTGATATTTTTGAGTTTGGAATTACTCTCGAGAAATTTGTTCCTCTAAATAGAAGATAATTATCTCCCCTGAACACAACAATATGTCATTTCTAGCCATTTATCAAAAATTGTAAGGGAGGATCAAGAAATAGCAGGATGACACGATAATACCCAGTACGCTGTTTCACTTAAACCAGATCCATGGGTATAAATAGCTGTGGGCAGAGCAAACATTCAGATTGTTCATTATTTTGACCACACTTATCTCGAGGAGGCAAAATCAATGATACATAGTTTCAGTTACTTTTGGAGCAAAATGTTTGACAGGCATGGTCACTAGTGTTCCTCCCTACAAACTCAGTTTTATTAAAAATAATATTCTTCATCAGTCTAAAAACTACAAAAATCACTTTGAAAATTCAAATTTCTGAGGTATGTGACCTTTAGGTCATGTTGGTCATGTGACATACAGTTTCATAAATATGCTGTTCATATCAACAGGGATTTTTTATGATAAGCTCCGCCCACAAATGCCCCTTTAAGGGATAAAGTATTATGTTAAAGGTTAAAAGAATTGGATCAGTCAACTCAGACCTTAAGACTACCACAGAGAATGAACAAAATATTGTTATTATTATCTAACCATGCTAATTTTTTACCTACAATTATTTATCTTCAGTTGAGAAAGGTGTGTGGAACCAAGTTATACAGCTGTACCCCTCATTAGTTGACTGTACGACGTCACCTTCACCTAGTGTATGTAAAGCATTGAAGGATGTTTTACATGAATACAAGGATCTGCTTTCACCATTGCACACGAGCACACAAAATGGAACTATCTAATGTTTTTTCTCAATATTCTAGTCATAGGAATTATATTACAATGTAGTTAATCTTCATTGAAGTTATATTACAATGTAGTTAATCTTCACAGAAGTTGTATTACAATGTAGTTAATCTTCATTGAAGTTATATTACAATGTAGTTAATCTTCATTGAAGTTATATTACAATGTAGTTAATCTTCACATAAGTTATATTACAATGTAGTTAATCTTCATTGAAGTTATATTACAATGTAGTTAATCTTCACAGAAGTTATATTACAATGCAGTTAATCTTCACAGAAGTTATATTACAATGTAGTTAATCTTCATTGAAGTTATATTACAATGCAGTTAATCTTCACAGAGGGTTATATTACAATGTAGTTAATCTTCATTGAAGTTATATTACAATGTAGTTAATCTTTACAGAAGTTATATTACAATGTAGTTAATCTTCACAGAAGTTATATTACAATGTAGTTAATCTTTACGGAAGTTATATTACAATGTAGTTGATCTTCACAGAAGTTATATTACAATGTAGTTAATCTTCACGGAAGTTATATTACAATGTAGTTAATCTTCACAGAAGTTATATTACAATGTAGTTAATCTTTATTGAAGTAACAGGGAGACAGTAATATCTATGTTCCTCATAGCTTCTGTTTGTTATATTATTTTGACCTTGACATTGTGGATGTTATCTTGCAGTTATATTGTTTTTTGACCTTGTGGATGTTATCTTTCAGTTTTCTCTCTATTCCACAATGTTTTACAATTAAGTTAGAGATTGTTTACATTTGTTGTCATTTCCAAAAAAATTATTGTTATTTATATGCTATTTCATTAAAATTACCTGCTAGCTATTTTTAGATTTTATATACAAGTTATTCCGGTAGACTTTCTAAATTATTTTTGTGGAAGGCAAAAATATGTACATGAAAGGGAAGTAGCCAATTAAAAAAATTCTAAAGTTGCGATACTGTTCTGATATATTATGTAGTAGACATATTTCTTGTCGATAACTCTTCATCTAGGAAATAAAATTCTATGCACCAATGTGACTGAAATGTAGAACAGCAAAAAGAGCACTGTTTCTTTACTTTAATTTGTGTCTAAGTGTAAAGTTATATAGTATCTCCTGTTCATTTTCATCCATATACTGTCTTGCTAATTTTAAGCTAAGAAGTTGTATTTTTCATTGTTAATATTTCAAAACTTTGCAATTGCAATGTTTTAGACAGAACAAACTCTGTTATGTGGGCTTATTTGGTGATGTTTGATATTTTGCAATACATGTATACTTGTTTATTGTTTTTATATATATATTTTTGTTATTTATATTATGCAGGATTTTGTTTGTTTTTCTTAAACCATGATATATGGGAGATAACTCAGTGCTATTTATAAAAGAAAATCTAGGAGAGGCAACTCATTGAAAACTTATATTATATGGGGGATAAGTCATACTGAAGAAAAAACAAATGATATAATCAACAAAAATACTGACCTATATGGTAGTGAAGTGTGCGAAAAGAAATTCTCATTAAAATCAGTGGACCGACCAATTCAACCAAAACTTTCCAAAAATCATTAATCAGGCACCTTAATGGACAAACTTTTGTTTGGTTTTTATCCATTTTCCAAAACATATTGTAGATCTTCAGTTTAAAGCTGCACAAACAAATTCATATGATTAAAATAATTATTGATATAGATTTATGACATTTCTATTAAATTTAAAGAAGAAAAAAACTTGCAAAAAATAAATCTGAAGGTTGGATTATTGTTTTACACCTTTCCATTCTCTTGTCAATCATCAGTAGATTAACCAATCACAGCTGGTATATTTAACACATGAGTAAACAGCTGATAGCAACACATGTGGTCAGTCATAACCTCAGTCAAACATTCTTATCTAAACAGTTAGGTGTATAGGAGAATTCTGCAAGATTTTAACCAAAAATTGGTTAAAAGATGCTGATGGGGCCATGTAATTCAGATACCAGGTATCCAGGAAGAGTCCAAAATGTCAGCTTTATTCCATTCCCGAAACCAAAGACAAATTTTTATTTTTGTCTGAGATGATCAATACATGCAAATATTTATTTGCATTCATACATTGTATTAAGATGTAAACATTATAATTGCACTGCTATTTTCTTTATAGTTACATTTGTAAATGTTTTCATGATTAAAGTATTATAATTAATATCCATCCATAAAAATTGAAAACAAAGTACTTAAAATAAACATAAAATATGAATTATATATATTTTTTTGCATTTTGGTCAGTCTGATCAATAAAACATGAAGAAGAAAAGTAATGAAAATAAATATAAAATATTTTTGTTTATATTTTAGCATTTTGTAAATGGGCAACCCTCTGATCAATATCCTGACTCATGTCCTGCCACAGGTGGACTTCGTATTTGAGGCTAGGAGAAGGCATAAAAAACTAGTGCCAGACAGTTCAGCTGGAACTTCTTTTAAATTTAAGTTCTGATAAGACTACCCCAACAACATGTGAACATGTTCCTGATAACCTGAAAAATACCAAAAAGGATATATTATAAATAGTTAAATAAATAAAAACAATCAAAATAAAATATTTTTGTTAATAACCCTTTCAATTGTTTGCATATATTTATACAGAAAATAACTAGCCTATTGCAAAATAATAATTTTATTTATTGTATTATAATTAATTAACTGATGAAGTGCACAGCGGTGTATTCATTATCTTATCTAATATAAAGTTCTAGAACACATGTTAAATGGTTACATGTTGGAACCATGGTGTGCTTGTGTACATTGTATACAGTACAATTCTGTCAGCATTTCCACACTTAATTAAACACAGAATTTACCAGAAACTACAAAATATCAATAAATAAATACATTTATATTTCATACGTAAATATTACTTACCCTGCTACACAAGAACAGCTGGTGTCAGAGATGTACTTCTCATTTATTCTGACTAATATTCACTTTGTGTGGAGGCTCATTCTTCCTCACGGATTTATAACATTTAGCCTTTATATCAATTTCATCATCATTAATTTTACACAAATTAACATTGTGAATGTATCCAAGAGTGTAATAATTATATCCTTGTTCTTTAAATCTCCCTGTTAAAGATTTGTCCTTGAAATATTCAATATTTACAACATGTGGTAAAACATCCAACTTTGTAGTTACCGCCATCTTGTTGATTAGCTTGTCCTAGGATGCTGGGTTGCTATGTGATGCTAAGGGAGGCAGGGCATATCATGGATTAATGGAAAGGTGTAATCCAGCAAAAATATATATTATGTCTTGTAAATTAATTGTTAATGATGATTATGTTTTCATATTTGTAGATTCATATATCAAAGAAATAAACAATTGTTGAAACATGAATTGTTGTTAAAGGTTCATCTATCTACCAGACAATAAACAATGTATGTCTGATTATGTCTCTACATTTCTTGAGAAAGACATTATTGTCATGTCTGTCCCTCTGTCACATAAGTCTGTACAAGTAACTCCTACATTTCTTGAGAAAGACATTATTGTCCTGTCTGTCCCTCTGTCAGATAAGTCTGTACAAGTAACTCCTACATTTCTTGAGAAAGACATTATTGTCCTGTCTGTCACATAAGTCTGTACAAGTAACTCCTACATTTCTTGAGAAAGACATTATTGTCCTGTCTGTCACATAAGTCTATACAAGTAACTCCTCTACATTTCTTGAGAAAGACATTATTGTCCTGTCTGTCCCTCTGTCAGATAAGTCTGTACAAGTAACTCCTACATTTCTTGAGAAAGACATTATTGTCC
>MJUT01057221.1:389177-417369 GCA_002080005.1 Gigantidas platifrons
TACAAGTAACTCCTCTACATTTCTTGAGAAAGACATTATTGTCCTGTCTGTCCCTCTGTCAGATAAGTCTGTACAAGTAACTCCTCCTACATTTCTTGAGAAAGACATTATTGTCCTGTCTGTCCCTCTGTCAGATAAGTCTGTACAAGTAACTCCTACATTTCTTGAGAAAGACATTATTGTCCTGTCTGTTCCTCTCTGTCACATAAGTCTGTACAAGTAGCTCCTACATTTCTTGAGAAAGACATTATTGTCCTGTCTGTCCCTCTGTCACATAAGTCTGTACAAGCAACTCCTACATTTCTTGAGAAAGACATTATTGTCCTGTCTGTCCCTCTCTGTCACATAAGTCTGTACAAGTAACTCCTCTACATTTCTTGAGAAAGACATTATTGTCCTGTCTGTTCCTCTCTGTCACATAAGTCTGTACAAGTAACTCCTCCTACATTTCTTGAGAAAGACATTATTGTCCTGTCTGTCCCTCTGTCAGATAAGTCTGTACAAGTAGCTCCTCCTACAATTCTTGAGAAAGATTATTGTCCTGTCTGTCACATAAGTCTGTACAAGTAACTCCTCTACATTTCTTGAGAAAGACATTATTGTCCTGTCTGTCCTTCTGTCACATAAGTCTGTACAAGTAGCTCCTCCTACAATTATTGAGAAAGACATTATTGTCCTGTCTGTCACATAAGTCTGTACAAGTAGCTCCTCTACATTTCTTGAGAAAGACATTATTGTCCTGTCTGTCCCTCTGTCAGATAAGTCTGTACAAGTAACTCCTACATTTCTTGAGAAAGACATTATTGTCCTGTCTGTCCCTCTGTCAGATAAGTCTGTACAAGTAACTCCTACATTTCTTGAGAAAGACATTATTGTCCTGTCTGTCCCTCTGTCACATAAGTCTGTACAAGTAACTCCTCCTACATTTCTTGAGAAAGACATTATTGTCCTGTCTGT
The DNA here is from genome assembly GCA_002080005.1 of Gigantidas platifrons. Taxonomy (NCBI): domain Eukaryota; kingdom Metazoa; phylum Mollusca; class Bivalvia; order Mytilida; family Modiolidae; genus Gigantidas; species Gigantidas platifrons. The sequence continues at coordinate 390,135 of MJUT01057221.1, forward strand.
CACATAAGTCTGTACAAGTAACTCCTACATTTCTTGAGAAAGACATTAGTGTCCTGTCTGTCCCTCTTGTTGCATAAGTCTGTATAAGTAACTCTTACATTTCTTGAGAAAGACATTATTGTCCTGTCTGTCCCTCTCTGTCACATAAGTCTGTACAAGTAACTCCTCCTACATTTCTTGAGAAATACATTATTGTCCTGTCTGTCACATAAGTCTGTACAAGTAACTCCTCTACATTTCTTGAGAAAGACATTATTGTCCTGTCTGTCCCTCTGTCACATAAGTCTGTACAAGTAGCTCCTCCTACAATTCTTGAGAAAGACATTAGTGTCCTGTCTGTCATATAAGTCTGTACAAGTAACTCCTCCTACATTTCTTGAGAAAGACATTAGTGTCCTGTCTGTCCCACTTGTTGCATAAGTCTGTATAAGTAACTCCTACATTTTGTGAGAAAGACATTATTGTCCTGTCTGTCCCTCTGTCACATAAGTCTGTACAAGTAACTCCTGCTACATTTCGTGAGAAAAACATTATTGTCTTGTCTGTCCCTCTGTCACATAAATCTGTATAAGTAACCCCTCCTACATTTCTTGAGAAAGACATTATTGTCCTGTCTGTTCCTCTCTGTCACATAAGTCTGTACAAGTAACTCCTACAATTCTTGAGAAAGACATCATTGTCCAGTCTGTCCCTCTGTCACATAAGTCTATACAAGTAACTCCTCCTACATTTTAAATGGGACTTCCTCAAATCTTTGTATGCTTACTTATTACCATATGTAGAATCACAGATCGTTATGGAAATGTAAAGGTACTACTTTTGTAGTAGTAAATGCCTATTTTCACTAATATGACAAGTTCCATATCATTACAGCAATTTATTCATTTTATTTCTGAAGGAGTTACTGTGCATACAAGATTTTTGATGAAATATTCTAGGTAATAAACCCACCATACTGCTGGACTGATATGTGAATCTTAATATCTTAATAAAGCACGCAGGTTTTGAGGGATTCCCATTTAAAATGTACAATTCCTCCAACATTTTAAATGTGAATTATAAAGGCACTTTCTCATCATTTAAAAAAAAAACTCATTCTAGGTCATTTAGTTAAAACAAGACACTTCTGACTACAAGATCAACACCACCACTGCTGTAAATGTGTACCCAAATTGTGTCCGACTACAAGTCCTACACAACTGCTGTGAGCTTCTGCGCTATTTGTTGTCTGAAGGCAAGCATAACACCACTGTTATGCCTCGGTGTTGTCTAACCACAAGCCCATCGCCAATGTAGCAAGTTTGTGTCGCAAGTGTTCTGCAACTACAAGCCCATCATCACTGCTGTGAATTTGTGACATGTGTGGCCTGACTGTAAGTCCAATATCACTGCTGTGTATTCGTCTTCAAATTGTTGTCTGACTACATGCACATCGCCACTGCTGTGAGTTTGTGCCATAGATGTTGTCTGACTACAAGCACATCGCCACTGCTATGAATTTGTGCCACAGGTGTTGTCTGACTACAAGCACATCGCCACTGCTGTGAGTGTGTGCCTTATGTGTTGTCTGACTACAAGCACATCGCCACTGTTGTGAGTTTGTGCCACAAGTGGTGTCTGACTACAAGCACATCACCACTGTTGTGAGTTTGTGTCACAAGTGTTGTCTGACTACAAGCACATCGCCACTGTTGTGAGTTTGTGCCACAGGTGTTGTCTGACTACAAGCCCATCACCACTGTTGTGAGTTTGTGCCACAGGTGTTGTCCGACTACAAGCACATCGCCACTGTTGTGAGTTTGTGCCACAGGTGTTGTCTGACTAGAAGCACATTGCCATTGCTGTGAGTTTATGCCACATGTGTTGTCTACCTACAAGCCCAGCACCACTGTTGTGAGTTTGTGCCACATGTGTTGTCCGACTACAAGCCTAACACCACTGCTGTGAATTTGTGACGTATGTGTGGTGTGACTATAAGCCCAAAATCACTGCTGTGTATTCGTCTGCCAATTGTTGTCTGACCACTGCTGTGAGTTTGTTCCAAAAGTGTTGTCCAACCAATTTTATGCCCAGCACCACTGCTGAAATTTCACACCTAATGTGTTGTCTGACTACAATCCAAAAACCACTGCTCTGAGTTCATGCCCCATGTGTTTTCTGACCCCAAGCCCAACACCACTGTTGTGGGTTCATGCCCTAAGTGTTGTCTAACCGACTACAAGCCCAACATAACTTGTGAGTTCATGCCCCAAGTGTTGTCCGACTACAAGCCCAACACAACTGCTGTGAGTTCATGCCCCAAGTGTTGTCTGATCACAATCCCAACACCACTGCTGTGAGTTCATGCTCCAAATGTCTGAGCACAAGCCAATCACTGCTGAGTTCATGCTCCAAATGTTGTCTGACCACAAGCTCAACACTGCTGTGAGTTCGTGTCTTATGTATTGTCTGACCACAAGCCCAACACCACTGCTGTGAGTTCATGCTCCAAATGTTGTCTGACCATAAGTCCAACACCACTGCTGTGAGTTCGTGATCAATATGCTTACTGACCACATGCCCAACACCACTGTTGTGAGTTCGTGCTCTATGTGTCGTCTGACCACAAGCCCAACACCACTGCTGTGAGTTCATGCTCCAAATGTCAGACCATAAGCCCAACACCACTTGTGAGTTCGTGATCAATGTGTTTACTGACCACAAGCCCTACACAACTGCTGTGATTACGTGCCCTATATGCTATCTGACCACAAGCCCAACACAACTGCTGTGAGTTCATGCCCAAAATATTGTCTGACCACAAGCCCAACACCACTGCTGTGAGTTCATGTTCCAAGTGTTGTCTGACCACAACCCAACAACTACTGTGAGCCCAACACCATTGCTGTGAGTTCTTGTCTTATGTGTTGTCTGACCACAAACCCAACACCACTGCTGTGAGTTCGTGTCTTATGTGTTGTCTGACCTCAGGCCCAACACCACCTCTGTGAGTTCATGCTGCAAATGATGTCTGAGCACAAGCCCAACACCACTTCTGTGATTTCAGGCTCCACATGTTGTCTGACGATAATCCCAACACCTCTGCTGTGAGTTCGTGATCAATGTGTTTACTGACCACATGCCCAACACGACTGCTGTGAGTTCGTGCTCTGTGTTGTCTGACAAGCCCAACGCCACTGCTGTGAGTTCATGCTCCAAGTGTTGTCTGACCACAAGTCCAACACCACTGCTGTGAGTTCATCCTCCAAATGTTGTCTGACCATAAGCCCAACGCCACTTCTAAGTTCTGCCTCTATGTGTTGTCTGACCACAAACCCAACACTAATGCTGTGAGTTCATGCTTCAAATGTTGTCCGACCATAAGCCCATAATACCACTTGTGAGTTCGTGATCAATGTGTTTACTGACCGCAAGCCCTACACAACTGCTGTGAGTTCGTGCCCTATATGCTCTCTGACCACAAACCGAACACCACTGCTGTGAGTTCATGGCCCAAATATTGTCTGACCACAGGCCAACGCCACTGCTGTGAGTTCGTGCCCTATATGCTCTCTGACCACAAGCCGAACACCACTGCTGTGAGTTCATGGCCCAAATATTGTCTGACCACAGGCCAACGCCACTGCTGTGAGTTTATGCTCCAAATGTTGTCTGAGCACAGGCCAACCACTGCTGTGAGTTCATGCTCCAAATGATGTCACCACAAACTCATCACCACTGCTGTGAGTTTGTGTCTTATGTGTTGTCTGACCACAAACCCAACACCACTGCTGTCAGTTCGTGTCTTATGTGTTGTCTGACCACAAGCCCAACACCACTGCTGTGAGTTCATGCTCCAAATGATGTCTGAGCACAAGCCCAACACCACTGCTGTGAGTTCATGCTCCAAATGTTGTCGGACCATAAGCCCAACACCACTTGTGAGTTCGCAATCAATATGTTTACTGACCACAAGCCCCACACAACTGCTGTGAGTTCGTGCCCTATATGCTCTCTGACCACAAGCCAACACACTGCTGTGAATTCATGTCCCAAATATTGTATGACCAAAAGCCCAACACCACTGCTGCGATTTCGTGCCCTATGTGCTCTCTGACCACAAGTCCAACACCATTGCTGTGGGTGCATGCTCCAAATGTCTGAGCACAAGCCCAACACCACTGCTGTGAGTTCATGCTCCACATGTTGTCTGACCATAATCCCAACACCACTGCCGTGAGTTCGTGATCAATGTGTTTACTGACCACATGCCCAACACTACTGCTGTGAGTTCGTGTTCTTTGTGTTTTCTGACCAAGCCCAACGCCGCTGCTGTGAGTTCATGCTCCAAGTGTTGTCTGACTACAAACCCAACACTAATGCTGTGAGTTCATGCTTCAAATGTTGTCCGACCATAAGCCCAATACCACTTGTGAGTTCGTGATCAATGTGTTTACTGACCGCAAGCCCTACACAACTGCTGTGAGTTAGTGCCCTATATGCTCTCTGACCACAAGCCGAACACCACTGCTGTGAGTTCATGGCCCAGATATTGTCTGACCACAGGCCAACGCCACTGCTGTGAGTTTATACTCCAAATGTTGTCTGAGCACAGGCCAACCACTGCTGTGAGTTCATGCTCCAAATGATGTCACCACAAACTCATCACCACTGCTGTGAGTTCGTGTCTTATGTGTTGTCTGACCACAAGCCCAACACCACTGCTGCGATTTCGTGCCCTATGTGCTCTCTGACCTCAAGTCCAACACCACTGCTGTGGGTGCATGCTCCAAATGTCTGAGCACAAGCCCAACACCACTGCTGTGAGTTCATGCTCCACATGTTGTCTGACCATAATCCCAACACCACTGCCGTGAGTTCGTGATCAATGTGTTTACTGACCACAAGCCCCACACAACTGATGTGATTTCGTGCCCTATATGCTCTCTGACCACAAGCCAACACCACTGCTGTGAATTCATGTCCCAAATATTGTCTGACCAAAAGCCCAACACCACTGCTGCGATTTCGTGCCCTATGTGCTCTCTGACCACAAGTCCAACACCACTGCTGTGGGTGCATGGTCCAAATGTCTGAGCACAAGCCCAACACCACTGCTGTGAGTTCATGCTCCACATGTTATCTGACCATAATCCCAACACCACTGCCGTGAGTTCGTGATCAATGTGTTGTCTGACCACAAACCCAACACTAATGCTGTGAGTTCATGCTTCAAATGTTGTCCGACCATAAGCCCAATACCACTTGTGAGTTCGTGATCAATGTGTTTACTGACCGCAAGCCCTACACAACTGCTGTGAGTTCGGGCCCTATATGCTCTCTGACCACAAACCGAACACCACTGCTGTGAGTTCATGGCCCAAATATTGTCTGACCACAGGCCAACGCCACTGCTGTGAGTTCGTGCCCTTATATGCTCTCTGACCACAAGCCAACACCACTGCTGTGAATTCATGTCCCAAATATTGTCTGACCAAAAGCCCAACACCACTGCTGCGATTTCGTGCCCTATGTGCTCTCTGACCACAAGCCCAACACCACTGCTGTGGGTGCATGCTCCAAATGTCTGAGCACAAGCCCAACACCACTGCTGTGAGTTCATGCTCCACATGTTGTCTGACCATAATCCCAACACCACTGCCGTGAGTTTGTGATCAATGTGTTTACTGACCACATGCCCAACACTACTGCTGAGTTCGTGTTCTATGTGTTTTCTGACCAAGCCCAACGCCGCTGCTGTGAGTTCATGCTCCAAGTGTTGTCTGACCACAAACCCAACACGAATGCTGTGAGTTCATGCTCCAAATGTTGTCCGACCATAAGCCCAATACCACTTGTGAGTTCGTGATCAATGTGTTTACTGACCGCAAGCCCTACACAACTGCTGTGAGTTCGTGCCCTATATGCTCTCTGACCACAAACCGAACACCACTGCTGTGAGTTCATGGCCCAAATATTGTCGGACCACAGTCCAACGCCACTGCTGTGAGTTCATGCTCCAAATGTTGTCTGAGCACATGCCAACCACTGCTGTGAGTTCATGCTCCAAATGATGTTACCACAAACTCATCACCACTGCTGTGAGTTCGTGTCTTATGTGTTGTCTGACCACAAACCCAACACCACTGCTGTCAGTTCGTGTCTTATGTGTTGTCTGACCACAAGCCCAACACCACTGCTGTGAGTTCATGCTCCAAATGATGTCTGAGCACAAGCCCAACACCACTGCTGTGAGTTCATGCTCCACATGTTGTCTGACCATAATCCCAACACCACTGCCGTGAGTTCGTGATCAATGTGTTTACTGACCACATTCCCAACACGACTGCTGTGAGTTCGTGTTCTATGTGTTTTCTGACCAAGCCCAACGCCACTATTGTGAGTTCATGCTCCAAGTGCTGTCTGACTACAAGCCCAACACTAATGATGTGAGTTCATGCTTCAAATGTTGTCAGACCATAAGCCCATCACCACTTGTGAGTTCGTGCTCTATGTGTTGTCTGACCACAAGCCCAACACCACTGCTGTGAGTTCATGCTCCAAATGTCAGACCATAAGCCCAACACCACTTGTGAGTTCGCAATCAATGTGTTTACTGACCAAAAGCCCTACCCAACTGCTGTGAGTTCGTGCCCTATATGCTCACTGACCACAAGCCAACACCACTGCTGTGAGTTCATGCCCCAAATAGTGTCTGACCACAAGCCCAACACCACTGCTGCGAGTTCGTACCCTATGTGCTCTCTGCCCACAAGCCCAACGCCACCGCTGTGGGTTCATGCTCCAAATGTTGTCTGGGCACAAGCCCAACACCACTGCTGTGAGTGAATGCTCCAAATGTTGTCTGACCACAAGCCCAACACCACTGCTGTGAGTTCATGCTCCAAATGTTGTCTGACCATAAGCACAACACCACTGCTGTGAGTTCGTGTCCCAAGTGTTGTCTGACCACAAGCTCAACACCACTGATGTGAGTTCATGCTTCAAATGTCTTAGCACAAGCCCAACACCACTGCTGTGAGTTCATGCTCCAAATGTTGTCTGACCACAAGTCCAATACCACAGCTGTGAGTTCGTGTCTTATGTGTTGTCTGACCTTAAGCCCAACACCACTGCTGTGACTTCATGTTCTATATGTTGTGTGACGACAAGTCAAACACCACTGCTGTGTGTTCATGTCCTGTGTTGTCTGAGCACAAGCCCAACACGACTGCTGAGAGTTCATGCCCCAATACTGACCACAATAGCAACAGCCCTTGTGAGTTCGTGTCCCAAATATGCTCTCAGACCACAAGCCCAACACCACTGCTGTGAGTTCATGCTCCAAATGTTGTCTGACCATAAGTCCAACACCACTGCTGGGAGTTCGTGCTCTATGTGTCGTCTGACCACAAGCCCAACACCACTGCTGTGAGTTCATGCTCCAAATGTTGTCTGACCACAAGCCAAACACCACTGCTGTGAGTTCATGCTCCAAATGTTGTCAGACCATAAGCCCAACACCACTTGTGAGTTCGCAATCAATGTGTTTACTGACCACAAGCCCTACACAACTGCTGTGAGTTCGTGCCCTATGTACTCTCTGACCACAAACCCAACACCACTGCTGTGAGTTCATGCTCCAAATGTTGTCTGACCATAAGCACAACACCACTGCTGTGAGTTCGTGTCCCAGGTGTTGTCTGACCACAAGCCCAACACCACTGATGTGAGTTCATGCTTCAAATGTTGTCTTAGCACAAGCCCAACACCACTGCTGTGAGTTCATGCTCCAAATGTTGTCTGACCATAAGCACAACACCACTGCTGTGAGTTCATGTCCCAGGTGTTGTCTGACCACAAGCACAACACCACTGCTGTGAGTTCGTGTTCCAAGTGTTGTCTGACCATTAGCCCAACACCATGCTTCAAATGTTGTCTTAGCACAAGCCCAACACCACTGCTGTGAGTTCATGCTCCAAATGTTGTCTGACCACAAGTCCAACACCACCACTGTGAGTTCGTGTCTTATGTGTTGTCTGACCTTAACCCCAACACCACTGCTGTGAGTTCATGTCCTATATGTTGTGTGACGACAAGTCCAACACCACTGCTGTGAGTTCATGCCCTATATGTTGTGTGACGACAAGTCCAACACCACTGCTGTGAGTTCATGTCCTATATGTTGTGTGACGACAAGTCCAACACCACTGCTGTGAGTTCATGCCCTATATGTTGTGTGACGACCAGTCCAACACCACTGCTGTGAGTTCATGCCCTATATGTTGTGTGACGACAAGTCCAACACCACTGCTGTGAGTTCATGTCCTGTTGTGTGACCACAAGCCCAACACCATTGATGTGCGTTTGTGCCCCAAGTGTTGTCTGACCACAAGCCCAACACCATTGATGTGAGTTTTTTTTTTTTACATTTGAATCTTTCTTCCATGAAACCAAATTGTAATTTAAAGAACACGTTTTTTGTTTTTGTTTAATGTCTGGATGAACAAGAAAAGTCAAGAGAAAAATTGCCACATACAATTATTTTGTGTTTCTGTGTAGGAATGATATACGGTTTTTCTTTTCACCATTGCCAAACTTCTTAGGTTCTCCATATTTAGTCCACACATTGATCATGGAGGATACATGTCCGACATTGATTTATCACCTGACCTTGACCTCTTGTTCATGGTCTACTTTCTGACTGTTAAATTAACGTCAAAGTTTCCGTGATAAGGTCAGTTTGTCCGTGGCCAATTTGTAGTCTTTGGTTTGAACCCCAAATCTATCGCACGCAAGGCAAGCATGCTACATGTCAAGTGTTCTATGACAACATAACACTTAAATTTTCCTATAAATTGTATTTAACAGATTATGAAATACAAGATCTGATTAGTCGATATAGCATTAGGCTTTTGACATGCCACCAAAGAAATAGGCTCCCGAGTTGTTCATGAGGGTATGAAGGTTTTCAAATGAATCTAGCCACAATTGACGGAAAACTTTTAAAGGAACGACTGCAACCAGCCGTGGGGTTACAAACGATGAATTACCCTAACATGACTTATTAGATAATATTAATCTGAAATTTACAATTCTTAACCAAAGTTTGAAGATACCAAAGAGGAAATCAGAAGCCATAAATTGAAGGACAGGCAACACAACTGCTAAAAGAACTAGAGGCTCACAGGAGCGTGTATAGCTCACCTGGGTATAATAACATCAGTCAATAAAACTTGACAACTCCGGTAAAAAAAATAACAAATGTAGCCCTCCCCTTTAATGTAAGTTATCAATATTGCTGCAAACAAAAATATAAATGTCAATGATTCTCAAAATTTTGCTTTTGCTACTTCACATTTTGTAATAGAGTTGCTTCCCTTTGATTATTTAAGTAACCAAAAGCAGTGAAAGTCAACAAAAAATGCATTTCAAGAGGAATAACTCTTCACACAGTTGTCGAACATTTTCAACTGTGAACTTTTTTTTGTAGATCTTGACATGCTGAACATTTTTGCAGTTTAAACTTAACATCTATCTCTTATAGTTTTTGAAATATAAGACGAAAAGTATTAAAAATTTGATGAAAAGAGGGCAATAACTCCAAAATGGGTAATGGGATTTACCTAAAAATTGCAGGGTAGGTAGATCTCGACATGCTGCACATTTTTGCAATTTAAACTTAACATCTATCTCTTATAGTTTTTGAAATAAAAAACGAAAAGTATAAAAATTGTGAAAATTTGATGAAAAAAGGGCAACAACTCCAAAAATGGATAATGGAATTTACTTCAAAATTGCAGTGTAGGTAGATCTTGACATTCTGAACATCTTTACTGTTTAAACTTAACATCTATCTCTTATAATTTTTGAAATAAAGGACGAAAAGTATTAAAATTTTGAAAATTTGATGAATAAAGTGAAATAACTCCAAAATGGGTAATGGGATTTACTTCAAAATTGCAGGGTAGGTAGATCTTGACATGCTGCACATTTTTGCAATTTAAACTTAACCTCTATCTCTTATAGTTTTTGAAATAAAAAACGAAAAGTATTAAAATTGTGAAAATTTGATGAAAAAAAGGGCAATAACTCCAAAATGCGTGATGGGATTTACTTCAAAATTGCAGGATCGGTAGATCTTAACATGCTGCACATTTTTGCAGTTTAAACTTAACATCCATCTCTTATAGTTTTTAAAATATAAGACAAAAAGTATTAAAATGTTAAAAATTTGATGAAAAAAGGGCAACAACTCCAAGATGGGTCATCAGATTTACTTCAAAATTGCAGGGTAGGTAGATCTTGCTGTGCTGATCATTTTTACCCCATGTCAGATTTTTGATATTATTAACGGTTTTTGAGTTACTACCCAAAAACCTGCAATTTTACCACATGTTCTATTTTTAGTAAGTGGCCATGTTGGTTGGTGCACGGCATCACCAGACACAATTTTGAAACTAGACACCCTAGTGATGATTCAGACCAAGTTTGGTTTCAATTGGTCTAGTAGTTTCAGAGGAGAAGATTTTTGAAAAAGTTTACGACGGACGACGACGACGGACGCCAAGTGATGGCAATAGCTCACATGACCCTTCGGGTCAGGTGAGCTAAAAATGACAAACAATGGTCTACAAAACACTACACAAAAGACCAACCATCGAGCAACACGAACCCCACAAAAACCTGGGGTCACACTCGCTGTGCTCCAGAAAAATGGCAGTTCCTGCTCCACATGTGGCACCCATCGTGTAACGCTTGTTACAAACACAATGATATGGCATGAATGAGGAAAGGACCGCATTACGATTACAAAAACGGAATACATGTATATCCATGGTCAGTCATGCTGACAACGGTACTACTTTCGAAGAGATGGTTTCACTGTAACCACTAGGTGAGTGATTGTTGTTTAACGCCAATTCAGCAATTTTTCAGCTATGACAAGGCGAGAACAAGTTAATGTTCAATGCGATGACGATGAAGAAGTCCGCTTTGCACTAGACCAACATGCCAAGTTGGATATTTATAGTGCTAGCTCACTGAAACAACAGTCTGCGGTTAGACATGTTACTCAACTCGGGACACATTATTCTGATTCTAGTCTTTGCTCTTTCTCCTTCATGCTGCGTGTTTATTGGATAAGCAACAAATACCAATTGCATAGTCTTTGGTTTGACCCCACGATCTACGGCACTCGAGGCGAGTACGTTTCTATCATTTTAAATCATCTCTTTTGTCGTTTCGTTCTCAACTGCCCATCGCTGTCAATATTGAGGCATCAGTAAAGGTATGAAGCAGACCTAGCTGTACCCGTGGTATCCTTTATCACCAAAATTACCAAACTTAGAATAAAGTAGTTTACTAAAATTAAGGTCCAACACTCTCAGGCATAGGTAATCTTGGCAGATTTTGGAGTGAGTGATTGTTGTTTAGTGCCAACTCAGCAATTATTCAGCTATATCATGGCGAGAACAAACTAATTTTCAATGAGATGACAATGAAGTATGCTTTGTACTAGACCAACATGCTTAGTTGGATTTTTATAGTGTTAGCTCACTGAAACAACAGTATTCAGACGACCTGTCATCCCACTCGGACACATTATCCTGATTCTGAGCCAGCCAGTCTTTGCTCTTTCTCCTAATAATTGTGCGTGCTTAACGGAGAAGCAACAAATACCACTTTTATAGTCTTTGGTTGGACCCAATTGGGGCTCGATTTTGGCTATTCTGCTTAGGCTCTATGATTTACTTGCTCTCCAAAGACCTTTAAATTATTTAGCTTTCCAATCTTTTGACATGAAGCATACCTGATGAAGCTTATTCCCGAAACATGTCTGGCCCACTAGACTAGATGAAGCATACCTGATGAAGCTTATTCCAGAAACATGTCTGGCCCACTAGACTAGATGAAGCATACCTGATGAAGCTTATTCCAGAAACATGTCTGGCCCACTAGACTAGATGAAGCATACCTGATGAAGCTTATTCCAGAAACGTGTCTGGCCCACTAGACTAGATGAAGCTTATTCCAGAAACGTGTCTGGCCCACTAGACTAGATTATATCAGATATTACAAGACAATATGATGAAGTTACATTTTATTTTTATAGGTTTTACAAATGTTATGTTAGAAATGATACATATTATAGCATTCCAATGTAATTTACCTACATTTTAAAAAGACTACATCTAGCAATGAAATTAAATGCTTCATTCATCATTAGCACAATTGAGCCTTTGATTTTACTGTGAAGGTAACTAAATTAGAAATATTAAATCATGTGATTTGTCCATTACTAGTTCAGAATATAAAGATATAAATAAACATTTATAACAGTTATTGTTCAGTATTATCATGAAACTTTACGAGTCAGATGACATGTTAGTTGATCAAAATAATCTCTTTGACAGTTTGAAAAGATCGATAAAAGATTACTTGCCAGAAAATATATGCTGTGATTCATTTCAAGCCACTTGCTGTAACCTAACGTTTTATAAATATAGAGGTCCCATACAAATTTAAATATAAGAAACAACATAATGGAATTCTTTATGAATCAAAAATAAAACTGCACAAATATCTTTTGAACTAAAGACGAAAATTTTCTGCTATACAGATTTCTCACTGCATTGTACAATTGCTACAAAATTAATTAAAATAAATATATTTGAAGCTCTACATTATTTTGTTTTGAAAAAACACAAGAAAATCTAAATGCAATTTTTTGTGGAAAAGCACCAATGTAAAAGTTTGACATGAAGATTGCCTCCTCATCTTTCAGATCTTCAACATATTAATAATATCAAATGAAAGAAAACTACACATTCTGTCGTATTAAAACAAGATATATATATAATGTAAAGCACTCATAATACTATATAATACATGACGCAAAAATGCAAAGAATGTAGAATTATGCAAATTATTTCCCTTTTTTCAAATTTTTAAATGTACCTTTTTTAATCAGATCAACATTGATATGATTTAAATCTATTTCAGCATTAAACAAAATATACAGAACAATGACAAGGATATCATTGGACCCCAATCACACCATCTATCCTTAATATTTAGAAATCTTCAATTGACCATCATTATAATTAATATCTGGACATTTTGAACTGGCCATAGAATGTTTGTTCAGTATGTCATACCTCTGAATTCTACTAATACAACAACAAAAATTGAAATCTTGTTCTTTTTGTTTGAAACAGTAGAAGAATAGACATTTATGATACTTAAATGCACAAAACAATGATACAAAATGGATTACTAATACAAAGTCTAACATGACAATTATTCTAAACCAGAAGTGCCATGGATACTGTAATTGTCCAACTGGTTTACATCCATATTTCATTCATGCTTTTCACACATCATCTAGTCAGATAATACTGACAGCCATTTTGGATGATGAATCAAACAAAATTATGTTTTAATCATTTTCAGGACCATCAATATACATCATGGTAGTTTCAATTCAAAGGGTCAAGTGTGTTTCATTCCATCAAAAATTATTATACCATATGGTGGTCATATTGGATGGCAATTTAGAACGAAACAAGAAATATTTTGAGGAACATCAATAGATCATCCCAGCAAGTTTCTGTTAATTGACCCTTTGATTTTTACATAGACCTCCATTTATTTGTATTTGCAAATACCAGCCAATCAGTAGCACTTGTACTTCAAAGTAGCCATACTGGATGTCGAAACATGACGAAAGGAGGAACTACTTTTAAAGATTATCACCAGATCATTCATAAATGCAAAGATTAATGAGAAACAGCCCATTCATTTCTTCAGAAGCAATTGAAGCCTAAAAGTTAATAGACAACAGATATCCAGTGATGGTTAAAGCTGAGATAACCTTTAATCCAACAAGTTAAAAAATTAATTTCCTTGTAATAAAATGTGTGATTAATATCCCAAAAAAAAAATTCAACCAAATGCATAGACGAAGTAATTGGAGGTATTGTTGTCATCCATTATATTTTTCTTTTAAGACTTTCTATCCCAATTAATATCTTCATGACCTTACATTACCACTTTTACCTTAACTTTCCCTGCACACTGTCTTTTAAACATCTTTGATTTCAATACATAGAGTAAAATATTTCATTATTCAAAAGTATACAAAAAAAAACAAATTTCACATGGACTAACAATAAATTACTTCAGTTTAAAATAGATAAAAACAATTCAATTAGCAAAAAGGAAAAAACTTAAATGGCAGTTCTCTCTCTGTTTGCTGTGTTGTTGTCAATTTTAAATACATCTAGATATTACAACATAATACAGCCTCCCTTCTTTTTCTTCTTTGTTTGTAGTGCTGCTCGGGTGGCTGTTTCAAACACTTCCCTTACTCCTTCCTTTGTTTTAGCTGAACACTCCAGGTAACCGTATGCATTAATTCTTTCTGCCATTGCCCTGCCTTCTTCTGGCCGCACAGGCTCCTGTTTCATTTTCATTAGATCTCGCTTTATATTTTCATCATTTCTTAGATCTTTCTTATTTCCTACTAGAATAATTGGTACATTTGGGCAGAAGTGTTTAACTTCAGGTGTCCATTTTTCTGGTATATTTTCCAAGCTGTCAGGGCTATCTATAGAGAAACACATAAGGATAACATCTGTGTCAGGATAAGAAAGTGGGCGGAGTCTGTCATAATCTTCTTGACCAGCTGTATCCCATAGAGCTAACTCAACCTGCAAAATATAAATACATTAGTCAATTATAATCATTAGTATTTTTTTTCTTATTGCAAATAGGCTAGATAATTTGTCAAGTGAATGATCATTTTGGAATTTAGATCAAATCTAGAGTTCTGCTTTTAAATATAATCAATCATCTGAGTGATCAGCCATCTACTGATATCAGTTCAGTGGTTTCTCAATCAGATAAATTGTACTTACACTCAAACGGCCATTTTGGATGATAAATTAACACCAAATGAATATTAATTCATATTCAAAGAGTTAAGTTTGTTTTCTGAGAACATTCCCAGTACATGTTTCCCAAATACTCCTATGTTTAACTACCAGTGTGTTCCAATGTGGTGGTTGGGACTTGAAATCTGATCTGGAAAGTAATCTAATGGACAAATATCCAATGATCATCTATGTACAGATTGGATTCAAATACATTGTGGTCCAGTTTTCTTCCAGACCAATAATGTTTGAACATTCTCTCCCCCTCCCTAGAATCCTCAGTTAAACTATATATGTGTCTCACAAGGTGAAAAATACTCATTATCTGAGGATGATTTAAGTAACATTCTTGTTATGTACCAATGCAACATGTCTGTGTGGTTTCAAAGATTCTTTCAAAAGAAGCCAATCAGAAGACAACTGGCTCTGATGACCCCCCTTGATTTTCTACAAAAACAAAACTTTAGGTCAATGAAAGGGGCATTACTGCCAAGTTTAAATTTATTTGACGGTGGTTTTGGGGAAGATTAAAAATTGAAAAGTTTACATGACAAGAAAGAATACAGACAATCAGATGACAATAGCTAACATACCCCTTCATCAGGTGAGCTAAATATGCATTAGTAAAATTTGTCTTTAGTACAGGTCCAAATGGGACTGAGTCTTAAAACCTGCCTGGGCATCAGTCACCTATCAGGTCGGCCCACTGTTCATTAAAATTTCCCTTATGCCCAGTGGCCTACTTAAAACACCTCTTGTACCAATAATACAAAAGTTACCATCCATATTAATTATACTACAAAGCAGCTACATTTTGTACCTGAAAAAGCCTTGTTCACTCAGTAGTTAGGGGTCTTGTCTCTTGCATACCAAGTTTACTTACCCTAATCTTGAAGAGTTGACATGTAAAATGAAAAATAACTACATATTCACTCAAACCTATCTTTGTGATTTTTTATATAGTTTAAGAAATGAAGTCCAATCAATTAGAAAGGTTCAGTAACCTGGATGACAGTCGATTTCTTTCACAAGCCCAACACCACTATGTGTTCATGCCCAGATAACAACCTACAACTTTAGGTGTTAATGTATCCAGACACCAAATCAAGGGTGGGGTTTCACCTGTCCGTTCATTATTCGTGTATCTGTCAGATTTTCCTACCCAATAAGTTTGCTAGTCATGATATGGCTTATAAAATTGCTGAAAGTAATAAACACATATTACCCTAGTACAATTAATGCTTTCTCAGATATTACTGTGGAACTATTCTATGTATGGTCCTAGTACACCTGGAGTTGATGAAGGTAATTTCCTATTTCCCAATCGCCTTGTTTAATGTTAAACCAATAACATATTGTCCACTTACATGTACTTATTATACATGTGTTAAGCAGATCAAATGTACCTTAAAGGACTTTTTTTATATATAAAATTCATCAGTTCTCGAAAAAGTGATGTTATTTTGGATGAAGACAAAGATAAAGACGTCACAAAGATGAATATGATACAATTTCTTTGGATGTAGATTTGAGACATAGATACTTTATAGATGTAACCTAATGTGATTTGTCCAATGTAGATCTTATCTGTTCCTAGACATATAGTACCATAGTTTGCTGTAAATAGGAATGCTTCTGCTATTATCATGTGTATGTAAGAAAAGTTTTAGGGTGTATGCATTGAAGAAAATGATGACCTCTGTAGAGTTCACTTTAGACATGATTCACTGTACTACTTGAAATATTAAGTTTCACACAATCTAATCAAAATGTTTGTTGGATTCTTTTTTCTCTTTCTCATAGTACTAGCTCACTGAAACAATAGTCCACAGATGGACATGTCGCTCTGATCCATCACATTATCCTTACATTGAGCCAACTAGTCTTTGTTCTTATTCCTGAATGATGTGCTTAGCAGCGAAACAGCAGGTATCTATTTTATAGTCGTTAGTTTGACCCAACCAAAAAAAGGATAAAACTTTTTCACCTGCAACAATTCATAAGTAATGTTATCAATCAGAACTGTGTTTTAACTGTCTGTACTCTGTATCACTTAACTAAGACGGGTGGTTTAGGTCAATAAAACTAGTTTAACCCAGCCACTTTTATTGAAGTGCCTGTTCCCCCCTGTACCAAGCCAGGAAGTGAGCAGTCATGTATTTGTGTGTATGGGGAAACAATTTGACCTCTTTCTACGATTTTTCTATTGGATTTTGGAACTGTTCTGACAATGTGGTATTTTTTTATTTTTGTAATTTTATTAAGACACAAAATATACTAATATTAAGAAGTTGTGTTGTGATTTATTGACTTAGGGTACTTTCGTGCCAGTCATTTTTTGCCAACACAGTTTAGTGGTGAAGGCATTTTTCAATGCAAAGTCCCATAACTGCAATGGCAAAAGATGAAAATCATCAAAAATCAAAGAAACCATACTTTCATTAAACCTTAAGGATGTGTTAAAATTTTGCAAAATTTAACTCAAGTTGTCGTCAGACATATGATGGAATGTCTTTTTTTAACTCAAGTTGTCGTCAGACATATGATGGAATGTCTTTTTTTAAGTTTCATGACTCGGCAATGGCAGAAGTGAAAATCATAAAAATTGCACGATACTGTACTCTTAATCAATCTTTAGCTTGTATAAAAATGCCATTTAATCTCACTTAGGTTGTTATTGGTAGACATGTGAAGCAGTACCTACATTTTTTATGAACAAAGTACCATAACTCTGCAACTGCACAAGTAAAAAAAGTTAAAATCAAATGTACCATACCTTTCATCAATCCTCCCGTTGTGTAAAAAATACTAAAAATTTCATATAAAGCCAACTTTAGTTAGAATAGGCTTTGTGGACAGATGACTGTATACCATGTGTCCTGTGTTTTGACTAAATGTATAAAAAAGGAATCCACTTCTCCCTTTGAAAACATGAGGGAGAAGTGAATGCTTGACTGAGAATTTCAAGAGCTTTAGAGATGAGCATTTTTACAAAAAAAGTGTTTTTACATTTATATTTGAAATGTGCCTCATCATCCCCTTAGTGTATCATGGTCAACTTAAAATTCATGTATGCAGACTTTTTGAAATTCGTCGGACCGAGCGTGCAGAAAATCACAAGGACCGGCAATACTGCCAAGTATGCCAGTCCAGGTGTCCAACAAAATTTTGTGTTTATGTATTTTGCTTTGCACCGGAAATTCGGAAATGCAACTGGTATGCCGGAACGATCACGGTCAACTCGGAATTAGATTATGCTTCAAATGACATTTACTTCTTAAACATGCAACTGTTTCCATGGTAATTCTATTCATCATTGTATTTTTATAGTCTAAACTGGCTGTGATGCATCAACGCGACCATTTCGTGTGTTTCTATTTGAAAAGATGGTGGGTCATGTTTTTATTGTTCCCATCACCGATTCCGTTTAAATTTTAGAAATTTGTAAATTCCGGTTCTAAAAAATAACCTCAAAATCTTCACTTCTTCAAAACTTTTTCGTCAGGGGAAAATTCAGGTCCTGCAGAAAATTATTGGGCGACCTATATCCTGCATATTGAAATTGTTTTTCAAAAAGTCTGTGTATGTATTTGTGTTATTGATGAGCTTATTATTTCTTGGCTTTACTAGAAATATTGAAATACTCACAACACATCGAAATGTGTCCTGAACAAGTCCTCATAATTTGGGACACATCATTTTCATTTCAGGACACATCTGTTTTTTTTGGTATAAGCATCATGATTTCTGAAAATCTAGTTTGTCTCCAGGTATTCATAGACAGTCACATATATGATTATGTGATTAGAAATTGTTTTTTCCAGAAAATAAGGAAGCCTGTTAACATATGTATACAGATCAGTATTATTTTCATTTGAAAATAAAAAATAAAATGGCTTTGCTTTTTAAAAGCACACTTTCAAACCCCAGAGTGTGTCAAAAAGAAACAAGAGTGGATCAGATAGCATAAATTGTGAAAAACAGTAAAAACAAAGAAACATTCTCATGTTGCACTTCTGTTGTAGCATGCTTTTAATTTTTTATTAGTTTTAAGATGCCATGTAATGTTAGTAAAATCCCTCTGATAAATTGTAAAGATACATTAGTAAACATTACAGAAGCATGAGTGGCTTCTCCGACCATTTCATAATGACTCCCTTGAATTCCAAGACATATTCAGTCTTAAATTGTTATTTTCTCTTGACATTTTATTTATGCAAGACATAGAATGACATAGTAAAAATATAAACAATTCCACCAAAAGCAGAATGGTTGAAAAGTATGTGAAAATAAAATGTTATTAAAATTATATATATATTTCTATGATATTGTATTCAATATTATATGATTATTACTGCTTATTCAATTTAATTAATATCTAATAGATACACCACTTGGGCAATTGGCTGATCTTAAATTGAAATGTAAGTACATTCATTTGAAAACAAATTACCAACACTTCACTACATGTATTACTAGTATATGAATTAAATTCTGACTGGTTCCAAAAATTAGGATTAGTGGCTTTCATGAAAATGTATATAAAACAGCTAATGATCATGAAATACATCATTCCAAGTCTAAATACGAGTCAACCAAGGTTAACAGCAAATACTGTCCTCAAATAAACCTTAACTGGTATTAGATAAACTATTAGATACAGACATGTTTTAGTGCTAGCTCATCAAAACAAGTCTGCATGTAGACAAGACAATTCACTCAAGCACAGCATCCCAAATGCTAGCCAATCTGCTTTTGCATTCTTTAATGCTGTGTGCACTGAAGCATCAAATATCAAATACAGTCTTTGGTTTGACCCAACAGGATAAAATCTAAATTTCCCACACTTAAGATTCAGCATACTAACCATTACACAAGTGTGGCAGTTTATTAACATGGGCAATGATGATGAGGGGACAGACAAAAGTAATTGTGACTTATACAATACATAAAATAAATACAACCAGACATTTAATAAAGATACATGTAACTAAAAGAGAACAGTTAAGCTGTCACATATTTTCTAACCAGTTTGTAGTAAAGTAACCCAGAGAAATGCAAAAAAAAAAAACCTGGCTTACTCATCATAGAGTACGATACATAGATGACTTTGTTTCAGAAAGAATTGATGAATTTTAGCATATATTGTCATGTAAGGCAACTAACATCGGGGAAAGAGATTGTCACTTCTATTCCATTTATATTTGTCAAGTTTGTATTGCAATCTGTATAGCCAGATAACACAGTGAAACAGTCACTGTGTAGACGTTACTGTACTCAGACACATTATTCAGATTCCTAACCAATCAGTCTTCACTTTTACTCCTTAATGCTATATACATGGCTGAGAAGCAGCAAATATCAATTTTATAGTCATTGGTTTGATTGACTGGGGCTCGAAACCATGATCTACCACACTCCAAGTGATCATGCTAACCATTACACCACCGATTCGGTACAGAATGTGATTTATCTGATTGATTTTGATTACAATTCAGCATTCCCGTCGAATATGATACCACCTCACCAAATAGTTCCAGAAAACTAAACGTAACTTGAAAAAAACATCTGACAACAACAAAAATCGATGACAGATACAAAACGACCATAATATAGTCAAGTGACTTAAAATATAAGGAAAGACAGTTTATTTATTTGTTTCCCTTAATGTAGAACAGACAATTTGAAAATATGTCAAAGTTTACGAGATAACCAAAGTTTAAGTATACCAAACATTTAATAAGACAAATCTATCTGCATTATTATTTACAAAGATCATGCATAAAATATAGACTTTAGAAACAATGATTTATATTCGTATATAAAAGCTTCTAAGGCAGAAAGAGAAAGCGTCATTAAAAGTTCTAGAGCTGATGCACTTTTCACTCAATGAAGTATGTTTAAAAACATGTATACTGTGCATTTGTGTATAAAAACAGGAATGATTTCTCAAAGGAATGCATGAAATTAATCTCAAATATACAAAATAACATTACATCATCAAATTATTCTTCATGACATAAAAATAAAACATATTTCTTGAGACATGGAATTATTAAATTTGGCCTTTACATGCTTCAGCTTGGGGAAAAATGTCATATTTGAAACCAGTTCAGGTTAAATAAATATCACTAAACAGAGTACTGGAAACAAAAATAATGTTGCCTTGAGCTTTAAAGTCATCTACCATTGCAACAGCTGTTTTAAAATATTCTGCACCTCTTGCGTTTTGACTTCTTAACTTGTAGGGCTGCTCGTGTGGCAGTTTCAAACACTTCTCGTACACCCTCTTTAGTTTTGGCAGAACATTCTAAATATGCAAATGCATGAATGCTTTCTGCCATTGTTTGACCCTCTCCGGTTTTAACAGGCTCCTGTTTCATTTTCTTCAATTCTCGTTTGGTGTTTTCATCATTTCTAGTGTCCCTTTTATTTCCTACTAGAATAATTGGTACATTTGGGCAGAAGTGTTTAACTTCAGGAGTCCATTTTTCTGGTATATTTTCCAAGCTGTCAGGGCTATCTATAGAGAAACACATTAGGATAACATCTGTGTCAGGATAAGAAAGTGGGCGGAGTCTGTCATAATCTTCTTGGCCAGCTGTATCCCACAATGCAAGTTCAACCTGTAAAAATGTATATCAATATGAATTAGAATGAAATAAGTACCTTACATTACATGCTTTTGCTACATTATGGTATAATATAAATATAAAACTAACAACACTGCAGAACTAATAATCAAAGAAAGCATGCCAAAACCAAACAACAAAAATAACGATACAAAAACAAGTGCAAAAGTATTAGAAATATGACAATAGTACTGCTAAGTGGTATGTTAGAACAGAAAAAGACTGGAATAAGAATAGGTATATGTTGCTAAGAATGGGAGGAAAATATAACAATAAATTTCCATTCCAGTAAACTTTTGGACAAAAATAAAAATTCATGCAGGTCAAAAACGTAATCCATGCCGACATTTGAAAATTAACTCACCATCAATTATCGACAGGAGCGTGTTGTTGTCAGCTTCAGTTCAGATGCAAATTTCGCGGAATTGTGTGATTGGTTTCATTTACAAAATCGATTCAAAATATTTACTGCATCATGGGAGAAAAAAAATAAGGATACAGACATTTGAATATTCATATTTAGAAAGTGCACAATGCTATAAACTTAAAAAGCCATACCAAAAAAGAAAATTGTGTAAATAAGGGACACAACAATTATCATTTAGGCAGAAGCTTCTGTTGTGATAACTTGATCCAAAGCTGTACAGTTAGCTCAAAGAGGATGGATTCTCCCACTCCAAAATCTGTGGAATTTCTTGGTGTAAAACTGAAATACACCGATATCCACCGAAAAAATCTTGGTGTATCTTTGGAGCATTTGGTCATAAATCAGCAGGGTTTCTCACCTGAATCGGTGGACCGCAGTAAAAATCCCATTGATCTATGCCGCTTTCTCCACGGGATACAGACAGGTGTTATTAAAAATCAATAACTCAAGTAAGCATAATTGCCGTTTGTGTGACTATTTATAATATTTGTCATCAGTAAAAAATATTAAAATAAAAACTTATGTTGGCAGAGATCATGTACATGTATCACGTAGGTGTAACTCTATATTTTGTTTGCTTTTGTTTTTTTCATAAATATACAATTACAGGTTGTAAAAGAATCTGCAATTGCATTATTTCTGATAAAAAAAATCAGAGGTTGAAAATTGCATTATAGTAGCACGCCCCGGTTTTGTCATCTTCGGCGAACTATAATATTTTCCTGGTTCCGCATGGTTTCCCTTTTGCTAAAAACAGTATACTCGGAATCAATATCTCGTATAGGGGTATGGACATTTGTCAATTGCCAGTACCCCATCAGGCATGGGCTTAGTCAGAACGATATATTCGAATCCGGTGCTAATAAAAATTTGTGATGAAATTATTCCGTTGAAAATTGCACTACCGACTTGTCTTTTTTTTCAGCAGGCTAAAATATTTTGTGTTGACTTAAATTTTTTATTTAAAATGCTGACTGTTCCGAGGGATTTCCCTTGTGATAAAAATAGTAACATTCTCGGAATCACTATCTCGTATAGGGGTATGGACATTGACCATTTGTCAGTACCCCGTCGTGTTGAGTTTTGGAGCTTCTGCAGATGATACCAACGCCCTAAATTATCAAAAAATGCTGCTACAATGTGAAAGGCGCTAGAAAATCAATGCATCAATCGTGTATGTTCAGGTTTTGACTGATTTGAAATACACTAGCGAAGCAAATTCTTGACTTTTGTGTATTACACAAAAAATCGCACGAGTGCAAAAGGTAAAATTTCGCCATTTTAAAGTTGTAAGAGTGCTACTGGTTTCGTTATCTTTCATAAATCCTTGTAAAAATAGCCGATCGATGTCAAACAAATCTAAAATTTTCAAACATTATAAAGTAAATCGAAAATGTTGTCTATTTTAAGTTTTTTGGAAAAAAAAGATCGAAATACTTAGGGACAACGATCTATTGTAAATATTTAAAGTTCCACGCGACATCCTAATCAGATTAACTACCGGAGGCATTTAAATATTTTTATTACTCTAGACGACCATAAACCATTTGGGAGGGTCATAAACCACGCGGTGTTGGGTGGATCAGCTTGGGAGCAAAATCTGAAATTAACGGCGGCACACCGATATTCACCGAAATCGGGGAAAAACGATAGAGAATCCATTCGCACTGAGCTAACTGTATATAAAAAATTACCACTAAGGTAGATAAATATTGTATTTGGCAGTAAAGATTGAGAGGTGGAATTAGTTTGTGATAACTATGTTGGTGAAGATTTGATGTTTGTGTTAATATGCTGTGTGACAGAAGACTAAAAGAAAGAAATTTGTGTAAAACAGAGCTAACTTAATGTTGATGATACATGTATCTCAGTTGTAAAGAAATGAAAGAATGGTCTTGATCAACCATACCATAGTTTTCACTACTATCTTAGAAAGAACAATTTACCAACAAATTTTAAATGTTAGACATCATACATGAATATACATGTACTATCCTATTTCTCTGGTTAAAAAAAAATTCCTCAAGTACTTAAATGGAAACAAAAATGATCTCAATTTGATTAGCATCTGTTCATAATAACATGAAATTTCTACATATTTGTAACAAACCTGTTTCCCGTCTACTTCAATATCTGCTACATAATTTTCAAACACTGTTGGTACATATACTTCAGGGAATTGGTCTTTGCTGAACACAATAAGAAGACATGTTTTACCACAAGCACCATCACCAACTATAACCAATTTCTTGCGTATAGCAGCCATTCCTGATGCATAAAAATCTACAAATAAAAAAAAGTTAGTCAATATGGAAGTCTACATATTTTCCAGCAGATGCACAAATTAAATTTGCCATCTGGAGTGCAAAATCTAGCAGCTTCTAAAGTGTCCCTGCTGTATATCTTATGATCATAAAATATGATGTTCAACAATAACCCCAGGAGAAATCTTTGTTAGGTATTGATCTCTAACTATTTAATCCTAGTCTATAGTGCCAGAACCTTTTTTCATTGTCTCAAACAAATTCCAACAACCTCATTCACCAATAAATACTGCATACACTATATGCTTTTGTTCAGGTGAAATTTAGCATTCCTTTAGGCTTTTCAATTTCTGCTGTAAACTGAACCCGACGTCAATGTTTTTTCAGCAGTGATTATATTGGTTGATACAAGGTTAAAATGAGTTGTCCAATGTTTATGTTAATGGAGACTCCGAGAGTAGTGTAAGTTATATGCAAGTTTCATTTCATTGCTACCATGTTTCATATACATGTAAAGGGTATGGTTTCCCATGTAGTAGTATTAGTCAGACTGGTATTTTTGTTTTTTCACTTGACAGTGATATTCCTACAAGTATGTATCTGGCGCCTGGGTCCCTTATAATTGGGAAAATTAGAGCGTAAATGATGTGAATTGGGAAAAGATGGGAAGAGTAAAAAAAATCAATTTGGATGTCCAGTAGTAGAATAGCGATCATACTGTACCAAGGTTTATGCCAACAGTAACAAATTATTGTGATGAAGAAGAATGACCACAAAACATACATAAATACCCTTGGTGTACCACACTGTCATATAGCAGGGATGCAAATTAACTATTTTTTCCCAGTAGCCAGCTGGGCTACTGGCTTCAAATTTCTAGGGGCCCAGCTAAATTTTTAAGGGCCCAGTTTTATTTTTCAGTCGATGAAAAAGAAAAATCAAAACATTAAGACATGAATAATTATTAAATCATTTTAAAGACCCATTTAATCAGGTAATACAGGCTTTTTAAATACTTGTAGCAGTATGAATTTTTATCTTCGTCTGTCTTCTTCTTTTGTGGAGGTTTTATGCCACTGATAAACTCCCACATTTTCTAAACAGGAATTAACTACCTACTTATAATTTAAACTCTTAAAGGGGAATGGTTATGCAAAAAAGATTTCCAGAGATGTTGAATTAATTTATGTGATAGATCAAGCAACAATTATTTTAATCAGGTCTTGTCCTGATCTGACCTAAAAAAAAATCCTAATTTTGTTAGGAATGCATTTTTTGTGATGTCAAACTTGTCTATAATGACGTTTGATGGCAATTTAGTAAGCAGTCTTTATGTGACTGTCAGTCGGCATACATATATAATGCACAGTATAGGTATCAGATTCCAGTTGATGTAATGCATACAGCATATGTAAATATCTGTGTTTACTTATTCCTTTTACTGTTTGCTGTATATTATTACATTCCTTTTACTGTATGCTGTATATTATTACATGTGTGCAGATATTGTATTTTAATATATTGTTGCAAATAATTTTTATTTCATAGGTTTATAAACTTTAAATATATTCTATAGTATGGTATAAAATTAAAAGTATCCAATACACATCTATTCTTTTGGAAATTTTTAGGATATCAATTGAAAATAAACTAAAATGTACAATTGTAATAGACAAGTTATTCACCTTACTTAGTTTGGATTACAAGTATCAATCAATTTTCATGTAAATACATTTTGCAATTAAATGTTTTTCTGTATAGTTATCTAAAAAGATAGCAGATATGGCCAACAATCCGTATCTCACTGTCCGATCCCGTTCCGAATATTTTACATCAATGTCAACATCCGGTTTACCTACATGTTTTAATTTCAGTTAAGAACATGAATCTGTTGTCATCTTCAATATATAAGCATCTCAAAACAAATTTAATTAAATACAAACAATCTTTGATACCTTTGGAGTGTGGAAGTCAACTTATTTCTGTGCTCAGTAAAGTATTTCAGTTTTAAGGCTTCACGTATTGCAGGTGCCCGTTCCTACTAAAATGACGTTTACAATGCGTATAGGAAGAAGTTCTGATTAATAAAAATAGGAATGTGCCGGTCTGACAGAATAAATAAAAAAAAATTCAAGTCTGTCTGACATTTTATTAAAACTGTAAATGGAATTTAATGCCGTTCTAGAAATTATGTTGGCAGTGGAAACTTGGAGTGATGAATAAATTTCAATCGCCAACTGGGCGACCGCAAAGTAATATTTGATCGCCCAGCTGAAATTTTACTCCCCGTGGGCGACCGTTAATTTGCATCCCTGCATATAGCCTAGTAAGATATTTTACTATTTATGTCATACTTTATTTCAACCCATATCATATGAAAAAAATGTTTCATTCCAATTTCTAATTTATTTTCTTTATAACACTTACTTCACTCAAATAATATCTTGCCTTTTTCTGTAATATTTGACATAAAATACAGGTAATACAGTGATCGTGAAGGTTTTTTTCAGAATGGGCCCATGGCCCCTTCAAAAAAATTTCAATGGGCCATGCTATAATATGAATGGGCCATTGTAAAATTTACATTTAAAATGAAATAAATTTCCAGCACAATGCATAGATATGTATTTTCATACTATAGCTCATGTAACATTTAAATAAATATAATTGATTGAAATTGAATTGCTTTTCAGTTTTCTAGTGATTTCTACAGACTCTGGATTCACTCATATTTACCTGCATTGTTATTCCAAGAACTGAAATGTTTAACTTTGCCCATTATCGAAACATACACTTTAATATAGCATGCTACATATTTAAGATTTCTCCATTTAATATCTATAAGCAATCAAATATCACTTATTTTTCTATTATTTTTATTATCCTACATAATTATAATTATCAGGGCGAACATGTATCAGGTAATAGGGCGAACAGGAATTAGGGCTTCAAAGCTTCATTTCTCCAATCCAGTAACACTGATGTATAGTTAAATTT
>MJUT01057221.1:417597-429160 GCA_002080005.1 Gigantidas platifrons
ACACACAGTAAATCAAATAAAGGTCAAAAGGCTTTATAAAGTCATACATTTCAAATGAATTTATATTCCAAGTAAATTTTAGCAATAAACAACCATGAACAGGACGTATTTGCGGACGTCTTTCTCGTAAGCATCACAATCTGATGAGACAGGGTCGGGGGTACTTGTACGTCTTGTGAGCCAGAGTCAATCATATTTTCAGTTTCTTTTCTCACGGAATCGTCAGGATCGAAATTGTTATTTCCATCTCGACCAACAAACGAAAACA
Organism: Gigantidas platifrons; assembly: GCA_002080005.1. Classification (NCBI taxonomy): domain Eukaryota; kingdom Metazoa; phylum Mollusca; class Bivalvia; order Mytilida; family Modiolidae; genus Gigantidas; species Gigantidas platifrons. The sequence continues at coordinate 417,866 of MJUT01057221.1, forward strand.
AAGTCTTTTTGGCAGACGCTGCTTTTTTTCGGAGGCATTTTTCTAAGAAATTCAACTAAATACTGCCAAACAATAACTCGCAGACACGTACTTTCAGAAATATAATTTTTCGTTAAAAGAAAATTTGATATTGAATTTTGGGATGATTTTATACAAATTTTCATTCACTTGATTCATATTTGACAAAAATCTAATTTACAAACATTTATTTGGAGTAACATTTGAAAAAAAAAGTCACATCATTTGTTGTTATTCTTTTCCGGTATTTAGACATTTCATAATTATATTTACTTCAACGTTAAGCAAAGTAAAAACCACGAGACAGTCCGATAAATATATAAATAGGAAAAACATTCTCAATGATCAGATTTCGACACGATTATGCATAATTCAGTGGGGTTCACTTGCAAAATTATTGTGCGCCACACGGGCGCTTACATTTTACTTTCACTGCGCCATTTTTCAGCTTAATGCGCAAATTGCGCATGGCGCTGGACTTTCCCGATCACTGGTAATAATTAATTAGATACTAATTGCAAAAACAGCAAATTAACTGTAACAACCTCTATTGTTATTTGAAAGTAAAAATACCTGGAATAGGTTTTTTTCTTAAGGTGGGATTAGATAGAAGACCCCACCAGTACGGTGGTAGAGGGTCAGACTCACTTCAAAGAACAAACAGATTCACTAGCTGTATTAACGTTATCAACCTCGTTGCTCTCGGGCAGTAAACACTTTTAATTCAAAAGATTCAAGTTACCTGTACTCGGTTCCATCATTACTGGTAAAAATTTTAAGATAGCAACATTGTGACATTTTTATTTTTAACTTTAATACTCAATTGGCAATAATTCACATATTCCGATTCACCAACTGTTTTCCGCTTTTAATTCCCAAACAAATGTATTGACAAAATATCAAGCAACTCAAATCACAGGACATATTTACTATTTTTATATTAAATTTATTGAAATCAACATCTTTAAAATAAATTTATTCCAAATACTACAATTTCCGCTTTCGTTTTTCTGAAGTTTTATCAAAGTCCAGTACACGCCACTTTCAACAAATCAAGCGACCCAATATACTGCACTGGTTCCTGGTATCTTGTACGTAGTATTTCGCATGCATAATCAAAACAAACAGTAACCAGGTCATAAAAGTGAAAATGTTCGACTTTTAATTTCATTTGAAAAAGCTTTCATTAACGATTTTTACGCATAATTTTATCACCACGCTATTGGGAATTTCCCCCATGAAATTGGGAAAAGAAGAGCCTTTTTCACATTGGGAATGGGGCCGAATATACGCTGTCGGAAAATCACTGCTTGATGATATGTAGCCTACAAGTCTATTTCCTTCAATTTACAAGTTATCAAACAAATTTTGTCATTCAATGATTCTGATTTTTTTAACTATTTTTTAAGAAGAAACACTATTAGACATATCACAAGCAGCAAATTAATTCTATATGAGGCAACTTTGCTTGCAATCATTTCATAATTAATCGATTCCCTCTTGTATGGTACAAACTAGTCCGAGATTCCTCTGCCGTTCGACGACTATTTACATCTGCTGTTGTCGTTGAACGTCAGAGCACGCTCCATAATGAAAACAGCGGATTTTTCTCCCCATCTCAACTGTAGCACATTTCCACGTTTTGTGGCTATCAGATTTTTATTTTCTATCCAAAACCCTAATATTTATCGCTTCACCAATCATTTTTCTATTCATTCATAACCATCTTACCCTCAGAGTGGTGTTACACTCGATTACAGCACGTTTTTTCCTTACACCCGATGATTTGGTCATTTCACTGCCATTTTTTTTAACGTGATCTCGCGATACTAACTGAAAGATGACAGCAATGCATTGCATGATGGGAGATACTAAATACAGTGCACCAAATTAGCATACGTAAACAAACATACAAGACGATATAAAGCGTATTCTGCAGGACAAACAGTTCCATCTACAGCTCAAATCAGAGCAGAAGGAAATAATAAAAAATATGTTGGATAGAAAAGATTCATTTGGCAGTGTTATCAGCAGGCTTCGGAAAGAACATGTCTTACGTTTCCCTCTATTTTGGACAAGGTCAGATCATATATGCAAATCATCTCCCATGATACATTGCGGTAATCGTAGTTCTCTCGAAGTCACGTGACAAATATTTCAAAATGTCAGTGTTCAAAATGACGAAATCATATGGTCTGGGGGAAATTGTGCTGTAATGGAGTGTAACACCAATTTCTGTGGGTAAGATGGTTATGAATGAATAGAAAAATGATTGGTGAAGCGATATATATTAGGGTTTTGGATAGAAAATAAAATCTGATAGCCACAAAACGTGGAAATGTGCCACGGCTGAGATGGGGAGAAAAATCCGCTGTTTTCATTATGGAGAGCGCTCTGACGTTCAACGACAACAGCAGATGTAAATAGTCGTCGAACGGCAGAGGAATCTCGGACTAGGTACAAACTTAATAAAGATTTTGTATACACAACCATTTCTAAAACCACTGCCACACCTATACTAGTCTATTGTTTTGTTAATGAAAAACTCGGCTATTACTTGGTATTTTAATTGTCAGTTCATAAAGCAGTCATAAAATCATTTTGAGGATTCATCCTTGAAGATGAGGAAGAACTGTTTCAAGTGTTTGCAATAACTTCAATTAATTATGGATAAGGTTTCTGTTCAAATTTACACAAAATGATATGAACTGAATGTAGCTGTTTCCGGTGTTTTAATTATAATGTAGGAACAAATTTGAAATTGACAAGAATCTTAAAAAATTATGCAGATAAATGTCAGAACTGAACTCGTCGATGATGTCATCAAACTAAAATGGCGTATACAATATTCCTGCAAAGGCGATTCGTTAATTTCTCCAGTTATTTAACAACAGTGCCATGTATTGAGATTCCATCGCATCAAATATATTAGTAGAGTGATATCTGATAAGAATAAATGTTCATAAATTAAATTATTTCAACAGCAAACCGCGATGAAGACCAAATAGGGAAGTAGACCGCCGCATCGACAGTTAAATGCATAATTATCTGTGCATATACAATTTGGGTAAAATCTGAACAGTTAATCAAACAATGCGGACTTTCGTCTTACCTTTTAGACACTTAAAGCTGGCTAAGAACGATTAAATACAGGCAAATTTTTGTTATTTTGACATTGACCACACCTCAAAATATCCGTACAGGGCGATCCCGAACAATGCAAGTGAATTATGGGAAACAGGTGATGAGAACACTGAATTGTGGGTAAAATTTATTCTTAGTCATCTAAACGTTTTGAAAAGTATAAATACGTAATGCATCGCAGTTTATCAGATCTTTATCACTGTCATATAAACTCTGCAGACGAAATTTTTACAAGAATATAAAATTTACACAAACAAATTTTAATAGAGGCCAAGATAGAATCAAGTTTCTGATTAATTTTAAACTATTACTGAAATGTTTCCTTTGCATTTAGACCACTAAATTACTATAAAAGACACACATTCTTCCGGGATTGAGCCAATAACCTACCTGGTCCTGAATAATTTCTGGATAGCTTTTTTCCAAAGCAACCAAACATCTATAAGTGTTTAAATCTCGTTGTAAAACTTGTTTGTTTCTGGTAATAGTGTCGTATATTTACCTATAAATGAAGATTGTTCTGTATTTATGATGTAAGCCCCTATATACGCTGGTTAAAAATAGTAACAGGTATAGACACTTTTGATTGGCTGTTTTATTATTAGTAATGACCCAATATTTAAACCGCGCATTATTTTTAAATCTTGAAATAAAAATAACATCTATATTAAATGGAAGATATCTGGATTTACTTTCCATTGCATAAAATTGTGCAAATAAGATAATTCTGAATATGCTTTGTCACTGTTTCAAGAAAAAAGGAAGAAGAGGGGTCTGTAAATTTGAAAACTACACTGACCAGCTTTTAAACAAAATCCCAGTCCGACAGTATCAATATAAAACCGCTTTAACTGCATATTTTTTTTTTTATTGGGGAACGTGGTTGGGTTATCGGAATGTCGTGTTCCGTGGAATTTTTGATTTTGGGTCACTTCCCAATCATTCACTGATTGTTTACCCCGTGGGTATATTGATAAAAAAATTACTCTGGTTTACCCAATCAATCGGTTTAGGTGTATACAAGATACAAGGTGTATATGTTGTTTAACGTCACTTTCAACAATATTTCAGTGATATCGTGGCGGTCAGTTTTATTTGGGTGGAGGATAGTCCGAGATTCCTAATAAGCCTTCGGACGGCAGAGGAATCTCGGACTAGGTGGAGGAAACCGGACTACTCGGAGAAATCCCCCGAACTGTCGCAAGTCACCGACAAATTTTATCACATAATGTTGTATCGAGTATTCCTCGTCATGGACGTTTAATATGTTTATAGTGTTTAATGCCACTTTCAACAATATTTCAGTTATATCGTGGCGGTCAGTTTTATTGGTGGAGGAAACTGGATGCACCCGGAGAAAACCACCGACGGTCAGCTCGCACTGACAACGTTGACTTATGTTGTACAAATGTATCGAGCGGTACACTTCGCCTGAGCGGGATTCGAACTCTCAACGTTAGTGGTGATAGGCACTGATTGCACTAGTAGTTGTAAATCCAACTACCATACGATCAAGAGCATGACGACCCCGACCATACGGAGTAGGCCCGCATATTTTCAACTTTCGGTTCCCCGAGCAGGTAGGAAATTTGACAATGAATAGAAAATAAAATAATGCTACAAATTTAATGAAAAATAAATCTGTTGGCAAATTTTATGTTCGGTTTAACTAGGGAATTATAATATTGGCTATAATATTCTAGTGTGACCTATTTTTTAATTCAATTTCATGTTATGGTTCTTTGAACCTACAGCACCACGTCGTCAATTCATTTTGGCCACTGACCGCCACGATATATAACTGAAGTGTTGTTCAAAGTGGCGATAAACACCCCCTGTACTCTTAATCCTTTGTCTTGATTTTTACAACTACGAACCTTGGGTACTATAGTGAAGGTTTCTTTGGTTCGACCCACAAAGCTGTCTAGTGCGCCCAATGTATGGATAGTGTGCTCTCGATCGATGGAAAGTTGTCGGTTTAGAAAACGGATAACAAAGCACTTACTTGTACCATCAGATCATAGATGAAGCAGAGGTCTTCAGGACAAAGAAGAGGTGGTTTACCGCTTCATGATTCCCCCCCCCCCACATACAGTATTCCCTAAACCAACATACAGTATTGACAGAAATATACCAGGGGTTCATTTCTTTTACAAGAATCTGAAACGCGTTTCAGTACAATGTTTCAAAAAACAGAATCATGTCAGATTCGGTGTTTTAAAAAACAAAATGTTTCGAGAAAACCCGAACATGTTTCTGTTTCTTAAAAAAAAACGCGATGTTTTGAGTTTTATGTTTCAGGAAAACAAAATGGCTTCCAAAGAGCATGTAGCTGTTGTTGCTGCTTATTCCCTTTTAGAGCTACAGAAGGCATGCTCTGCAAAATTGATTCGTGAGACTTTTAGCCCTAAACCATTTCCAGCTCCACTGTATTTATTACCACTGGCAATGAACAGCTATGTAGAATTTGTTGTTCCAAATTACAATTTCAATGAGTTTCGCCAGCATTTTCGACTCACCAGAGGAACTTTTGAGGCTATATCATGTTACATGGGTGGCCTCGAGGCACACAAAGTCACATTTGCGGCTGGTAGACCACCAATTCCTCTAGAGAAAAAGTTGCTCATCACTCTATGGTATTTGGGTAACCAAGAATCAATCCGTGGTATTGCTGACAGATTTGATGTTACTTATTCCAGTGTTTATAAAGTAACAAGGGAGATGTGTTCATCTATTGTTCCGTAGAATCTTATGTGTAAGTTTGTTCAGTGGCCAACACTCTCTAATGAAAATCTTCAAACGGTTTTGTGTTTTGATCTGAAACATGGATCGCTTATGTTTCACATGTTTCGATATCATGTTTCTTTCACTTAAAAGAAACGGCGAAACATAAAAATGATACGGAATCATGTTTCAGATTCATGTAAAAGAAATGCGCCCCTGGTCACCACCATTAAGGAGTTTCAGTTATGATTAGGATATAGACCCCTACACAGGGGTATAGGAGCCGAGAAGGGAGGGGACACATGTCCCTACTTAAAAAAGTTGTAGAGGGGCAAAACTATGTTATCGTCTCCATTTTTGGGGTAACAATTTAGAAAAAGCTGAAATATTGGCATTGAAGATTGGAGAGAAAAAATATCAATAAATTAAGATGTAAAAGGCTGTATTTGAAGCCAAAATGACTTGTTCGCTTGTCAATTTTTAACGTTTGTTCCCACTATTTCATGTCAGATCCTGATTCCTGAAGCTTGTCCCCATTTCATATTCCACTTCACTTACAATGTGTGCCCCCTTTCCCGCTCTCCAGTTCAAATGTGCTCTCCCAGATGTAAACAATGATACAATAGTTTTTATTATAAATATAACTAATGTTTTTAGCCGAGTTGCAGTCGGCTTATGTTTTGGCGAAAGGCGGGCGGGCGTAGTATGTTAGCTCCTATCTTCGTTAACGCGATAGCGCTCTTAGTTTTTGTCCGATCAACATAATTTTTGGTAGGAAGCATTATTACACTATTATCTAGAGCGAGTTCGAAATTCAGATTAATCTATTGGTTTTTTTTTCTTGTAAAATCATGGGTTTTTATAGAAAAAGTACATATTTTGTGAATTACACATTTCTCTGAAACTACAAAAGATAGAAACTTAATATTTGGTATGGGTGGAGATGCCAATGTGAAGTTGTGCATTCAACATGTTTTATCCCCGGGGCTCAGCTCCACCCCGCTGGGGAATCTGTATTAAAAAATGTGATCGAGATCCCCACCCTAAACCATATATATTTATGACCAGGGTGACTAGGCAAATTAAATGCATTATAACTCAGACCCCGGGTGGTCATAGCCCACCCCCTACCTGAAGTGAACTTGTTAATGGTTGAGATCCCCACCCCTAAACCATGTATATTTATGATCAGGGTGAATAGACAAATTAAATGCCCCAAAAGTTGAGGCCCGAGGTCATACCCATCCCCTACCGGAAGTTTTTTTTATAGCCGAGTTGACTTGTTTATTCTTTAGTTTCTTACTTATTTATAAAACAAGACCAAATGATTTTGACTAGCTTGCAACTCGGCTGTTGCATTGCTTTCTCGATTTTTTCATAAGATTTCAATGAACTCTGTACATTTGTAATAACAAAAAAACCCATTGATAACCGATACCTTATCCCTTCCTCGTTAACATTAGAAAAGTCAATGTAACATACACTATTAGTATTTGATATTAAGCAGTGTAAAATAATACAGCATGATATATATATATATATATATATATATACAGATTCAAAGGTACTTATGTCATATATATATATACAATGTATATATATTTTTTTATACAATCAGATGATCATGTGACGGATCATATAATACTATAGTTGGTTTCTAGGAAAAATATACATATTTTCAATTTCACATTTTTGGTATTAAATTTTATAATGATAATAATATGTTTTAAGTACATATGCTTTAAATTATAAAAATATATTTTAGGATGTGAGAAAAACAGATGCTTTTGGTTTACATACTGGTTAAACCAGAAAAAAATGAAAATGATTAAATTGTGTAAAAAAAACATGGATCGGAACATGCACTAATTTCGCTGGAAAAGAAACAAATCAATAAACAGAATAGTGTTGAAGTTTTCTGCGAATGTCACAGAAAAACAGAAATGTATGTTAAACAACTTATTGTCGTGTAGCTGCTGTTACAATTTGAGCTGATAAAGCAACAATAGACAATTAAAGAAATTCATATTTTTAGTAATGGCCGTCGTCTTCAAATTTGGTCCAGTAATTTCAGGGGAGAAGATTTAAATGTGAAAGTTTACGACGTACGACCGACGGACGAATGGGCGGACACCAAGTGATGACAAATACTCACACGGGCTTTGACCAGATGAGCTAAAAATTTATAATAATTACAAACAATTTAAAAACTTGATTTTACATTAAGGTGTCTTCATACGGATTACCGTGAATATAATTACGAGAAGGGACCGTCGAGGTCGTGAGACTCGTGGTCGTATGGTAGCTGGATTTGCAACTACTTACGCAACCAGTGCCTATCACCACTACCGTTGCGAGTTCGAACCCCGCTGAGGCGAGGTGTACTCGATACAATATTATGTGATAGTTTGTCGGTGACTTGCGGCAGGTCGGTGATTTTATCTGGGTATTCCGGTTTCCTCCACCAATAAAACTGACCGCTACGATATAATTAACATGTTGGTGAAAGTGGCGTTAAACACCATAACTGTAACCATTACGAGTATTTTAAGAGTAAAACCATTCATCTAAATTGACAACATATAATTGACTCCTCAGGGGTATAGATGGCTCATGGGGTGGCGGAATGTTTAAAGATCATTGACTTCTGCCACAAATCTAACAGATTGGTTTCATAGAACTTTCGCTTTTGATATACTTTTTTTTATAACTAACTCGTCAATTATTCCTTCAATTAATGGTGCACTAAGAATGGAACAAACTTAACAGTTCAATCTCAAAATTCGATTCATTATCCAAATGCAAAAACGTTTTACGTTTTAAATGCAAACCAAATGTTAAATAAGTGCACACTTACTAAATTTACTACTACGTTCCTGCAAAGTTAAACGGACAATTTTACATAAAACTATTCAAATCGTCGCTTGAGTTTAAACGATTCCATGTTCTTTATTCATTTTGCTGTTGGAGACACATATACGAAGAAAGGAGGTCAGATTACATTAACCGGTTAAACCGCCGCGATAAAACTAAAATATTGTTGAAAGTGGCGTAAAACACACACAAAAAACACACACCCAACCCTCCACATCTCCTTTGTGACGCCACTTTTAAGCCCTTCAAATCCCATTCTCGAGAATACAGAGCCACCTAAACTCATACTTCCCTTCAGCAATCCGAACATGGAACAACTTGCCACCAGTACTAATCAGTGTTCCCACACTTGAAGTGTTCAAGGTGGAGCTGGCTCATGTGTAGACTTCACACCAGTACTAATCAGTGTTCCCACACTTGAAGCGTTCAAGGTGGAGTTGGCTCATGTGTAGACATTCACACCAGTACTAATCAGTGTTCCCACACTTGAAGCGTTCAAGGTGGAGCTGGCTCATGTGTAGACATTCACACCAGTACTAATCAGTGTTCCCACACTCGAAGCGTTCAAGGTGGAGCTGGCTCATGTGTAGACATTCACACCAGTACTAATCAGTGTTCCCACACTTGAAGCGTTCAAGGTGGAGTTGGCTCATGTGTAGACATTCACATCATAGTTTTAACTGTAAAGTGTAAATATTACATTTTTGAGAAGATTTTTTAATCACTTGCCTCCTTGTCAGCGAATGTACATAACACAAGTTCGATAATACTCACGATCACTGAGGGATGAACTTTATTGGAGGAGGAAGAAGAAGAAGACAGCTTAACTAAAGAACCGTAGTTCGTAACTGTCTTTATTTTAGGACTACACAGGTCCGGTGAACTTTTGCTATCACTTGGTATCCGTCGTTGTCGCCTGTGGTCATTTGGCTTCAAACACATCCTTTTACCTCTTGATTTATTGAAAATATTTGGCTTCCAGCTTTCAGCTTTTTCTTTTTTTTCTTTTTCACAAAAAAATGACGGGGACAAAAACATAATTCAAAAATTCCACTTGCCCATCCCAGCTCCCACGCCCGTGATAATTTAAAAATATTATTCTCTAAAACCATTGGGTTGAGTGAATCAAAACTTCACAGGAACCTTCATTGGGTGGGCCTCTGCTAAGCTGTGATTTGCATGCTGATTGGAAACTCAACATGGATGCCCTGGTCAAAAACGCATTCTGATTGGCTGAAACTTCCAAACAACTTCTGGTCATAAACCACACTGCCTTTGGATTTATTAACCTGTGTGAATGGACAAAGAAGTCATCTATCAAATTTCTGTTCTTGGTTCTTTTTGTGTATGAATATGAAATAGTCCAACTTTCAAGTTTTGGTTCAGGAAATCGTTTTTTTTCCCCTTTTTTTTTAGTTGAAAAAAAACAGGGATTTTTGAGAATTTTGGTTTGTTTATGGATAACTTACAAGTGTAAATATGATTTCAAAACTATTTTGCATGGAGGCTGGAAATATTAATACATTGGGGAATATTATGTAACTCCAGTTTTTGGTAAATTTCCGACGCTGAGACATTTTTTAATCAGCACCATGTAACCACACATTTCTGGAATTAAAAGAACAACAGCTGTTACATGAAACAATCAGATTTCTAAATATTTTGAACTTTTATAAATAAGCTGGAAGACTTTCTTTCAGACATTATTTTGGAAATGTACCTATCAAGCAATTATGTATTGAAACCAGAATACTAATAGCTGTGACACATGCAACAATTGGATTTCATAATATTTTAATTCCAACTTTGGTAAATATCCTGCAAGACTGACTTTCGCATTATTATACCGGTATTTTATTTTAGTTGATTTTAAAAGCTCACTATTGTGTTGTATGTATATTATGTAATGACTCTAAATTAAACTTTGAATTGAATTGAATTGGGGAAGGGGAAGTACCTAGCAACTCAGTCTACATTTCTGAACAACATGAGCTGTGACTGTCATGAACCACAGACACTATATCAATAATAATTTCATTCAGTCAATGATAAGAAAATATGTCTCATGTAATATAAAAAGAGAACTCATGCCAAAGAACGTCCATGTCCTGGCTTGGAACAGCCATAAAAATGTGGTGGGACTGAACCGGTTTGTGGGAACCCCCTTTTGATCTCTAAAAGCAATATTAATCAACAAACTCAAAAACTCCACACACACAAAATGAACAACAAAAACATGAGCAATATAAAATCCACTAACAACTATTATCTAGTACCTGTGCATGAAACAACAGAGTTTAAAATATTAACGTGTCGTCCTTCACATTTCACAGTTAGGAATTGAACACCAGTAACTACTACAACCACTCACACATGACATTTCATTTGAATCAGTAACGTCAAGCATATTTAGCCCTCTCAAGACCAGCAGCCCAAGATACAAATCACAATCAACAACTATAAACAGTTCCAACAATAAAAATAGGACACATAGCAATATATTTAACTTGTCAGAAAAAATAGGACACATAGCAA
>MJUT01057221.1:450214-465259 GCA_002080005.1 Gigantidas platifrons
CATACATTATCACTAGTCATATATGTCTTGACCTATCAGTTCTGAAGGTCATACATTATCACTAGTCATATATGTCTTGACCTATCAGTTCTGAAGGTCATACATTATCACTAGTCATATATGTCTTGACCTATCAGTTCTGAAGGTCATACATTATCACTAAAGTGTCATATATATTTTGACCTATCAGTTCTGAAGGTCATACATTATCACTAGTCATATATGTCTTGACCTATCAGTTCTGAAGGTCATACATTATCACTAGTCATATATGTCTTGACCTTCACAACTGTCATTATTCTATATGTATGGCTAAAACAATTATTTAAGTCACCAGAGGAACATTTCATATCAATCCTATTTAGAGACTGCTAAAACAATGATTTAAGTCACCAGAGGAACATTTCATATCAATCCTATTTAGAGACTGGTCAGTTTCATTGAGAAGAGGAGTAACCATTCATTTAGAGGATTTTATGTCAGGTTTTCATGAATACATTCATTTCTCATTAACCATTCTTTGTGAGTTAGCCATGCTTGGTTTACAGATAAATCAGTGAGTGAATATGTCAGTGTTTATATGTCACATGACCTTCCATGTATGTCACCTGACCAAGCACCTGTTATTATTCAGTGACTGTGTGAAGGGACAGGCAACATATCTTCATTTGACCATGTGTGTGGTGACACATGCTTACAACAGTTAAATCAGCAATCAAATTGAACCATTACCCATCCTGTCATTAATATATTAGTAAAATAAAGTTATGTCTAGTCATACCTGTCTAATGTGACTTTCCAAAGGAACATTGAAATAGAGTCACATAAGACAGGTTCAGATTTAATTAATATTAAATGGACTGCGACAGGAAATTAAAATTAAGGTCACATAAGTTATTGCTTAATAGAGGTGGTCACTAAAGCAGGTTTTTGACTATTTGTTTGTTAATTACAGGTGTAGATCATGATGAATTAGTTAAACTTGCACAAGAACATTTTGGTAATCTCAGTGTAGGATATGAGGGAGAAATTCCTGTGTTAACTCCTTGTAGATTTACAGGAAGTGAGGTAAGGTTGGGATTGGTTTATGGTGTTTAACACCACTTTCAACAATATTTCAGTTATATCGTCAGTCAGTTTTATTGGTGGAGGAAACAAGAGAAAACCACAGACCTGTGGCAAGTCACTGACAAACTTTATCACATAATGTTGTATCGAGTACACCTTGCCTGAATGGGGTTCAAACTCACAACGTTAATAGTGATAGACACTGATTGGATTGGTAGTTGTAAATCCAACTACCATACAATCAAAACGGTCTCTAAAGTGAGGTAGAACAAAACCTACTAATTAACCTTTCATAGATTTTTTGTCGCAACTTGAAAAAAAGTCAGTAATATAGTCATCAAGCTTGTGTTTCTACAAATTATCTTTATTTTGGATTAATAACTGAGGAAAATTTTCCATGCTAGAATTAAATGTTAATTGAAGAAATTTTGTTTTCATGTCACTTTTCCAGTTATTGCCCTTTGTTTATAAATAGAAGCTGAACTTCAGAAGTCTCAAATATTTTATTTGATTTGTAGAAAAGTTGCACTGAGCTTATCTTTTGGCAGTCGATGGATTCTGGTTTATTCATTTATTTGAAAGAAAGATTTAAACCGTTAATATTGAGGGTTCATTTAAAGCTAGTTTTATTGTATTGTACTGTTGTAAAGGAGATTCTACATTTTTCTTCCTTGTATAGATCCGTGTTAGGGATGACGACATGCCCTTGGCACATATCGCTATCGCAGTAGAAGGATGTGGATGGACTGATCCTGATAATATAGCTTTAATGTTGGCTAACACCTTGATTGGTAGTTGGGATCGATCACATGGAGGCGGGTCAAACTTGGCTAGTAGATTAGCAGCTAATTGTGCCACTGGTAACCTATGCCACAGTTTCCAGTCATTCAACACAAGCTACACAGACACAGGATTATGGTATTTTGATTAAATTGTAATATGAATGGGTTAGTGTTATGGCTGTTTAACGCAACTTTCAACAATGTTTCAGTCATATCGTGGATGGCAATTTTATATGGAGCAAACCAAAGTTACCATAGAATAAAAACAACCTGCATCATGTAATTGACCAACTTGATCACATAATATGGTATCCAGTATACCTCGTCACAGGCAGGAATAGAACACACTACTTAAGTGCTGATAGACAGTGATTGCTTAAAGGTGAAATGCAAACGTTTTGAGAATTTGATTTTATTGATTTACTCTATAAAGATACATAAGTAATGCCGAAAAAACACATATTCGATGCCAAGTGTGTCGCCATTTATCTGTAAACACAGGTAAATCTATGGTTTACTGTCGAAGTTTAACATGATTATCTCCTCTTGGTAAGCCAAGACTGTGACGTCATTCGGTTCTGATCAGTCTGCTGTGCCTACGAGGATAACATAGCTTCTCGATATACTGATGATTAAAGTGACCAAAGTGACATCACATGCATCGATTCAACATAGAAAAAAATATATTAAAAACATATAAATTAAAAAAACAAAAACAAAAGCATTTAATTTGAAATTAATTTTTGTTTTTAAATACATGCCGAACGTTGGTACTCTAGCTGTTTACTTACATTTAGACAATATTTGCGAGGGAATTTATAAATAGGCTTCTCTTAAAAAATATTGTATAGAGAAAAAAATATAAATTATAAATACTAGTAACTCTGGTTATTTGTACATGAACTATTACTTTCACATTTTCCTCTCTTTAATGCATTTTTACATCAAATGTATTATTTATGACTTGTCAGTAATCGTTGAATGGAGATGTAGAATTCATGTGCGTGACACACAGTCATTATATCCTTCATTTACGTTTGTCGTAATTTACAAAGTTAACTTTAAGGGGCTCGCTCTATTAAGTGTCATTTTACACCTTTCCGAGAGAAACAAATTCAATAAAAGTTAAATCCTTTTCATAATATATATCTACGATTTTAGGGGACCCACTACCATTAACCATGAAAATAATAATGCGAGTCCCCAAAAGTAAATGATCCCTATAATACCTTAGTGTACTTAGGGGACCCACTACCTATATCTGCAATTCATATCATAAGACAACAGCATTAACCATATGATGCGAGTCCCCTAAGGTAAATGATTCCTATAATGCCTTTTTGTACTTTAGGGACCCACTACCATATATACCTGGTTCATATCATAAGACAACAACATTTGTTATAGAAAATAATGTGAGTCCCCTAAAGTACCCAATAAATATCGTGAGACAACAAAACCAAGTCTCATAGAACAAAAATAATACATTATATGGTGTGTGCCCGACTTTGTTTTTTTTTTGAGGATATTTAGAGCCCCCTAAACTACATGAAGGCCAGACACACTGATTCACCACCAAAGCAGAAAATTTTACACAATCTACAACAGAGATCGTTGTACTGTATTCATGAATTGACGACAGACCACACTGTACGACAATGTACATGTATCTCAGATGCGGATCTAGACATTTCCATAAGGGGGGCCCGTTTTATTTCAGAAACCATTTTTTTTTTTAGAAATATCAAAAGATACCGAGACGTAATTCAAAGCGAAAATTACAAGACATGGACCTAATAAAGCATTTCTGGTACCTGATTCGTATAGAGCGATAGAAAGGAAAGGTAACAGAAATAAGTGCTAATGAAAGCGACTAGAACGACACTTGTTTCAGTTATTTTCAAACAATTTGGCAGTTGTTTTGGAGTTGTTGATATTGCAGGATAAACAAAATATATGTACATTGTTGGAAAATGAAAAAATTATATGTACGAGCTTTAGAAACAGGTAGAAAAGTGAGCCTTTGATTGTATATTTAACAATGTTATCATCTTATTATTATAAATAGAAATGACTTTATATTTTAGGGGAATGTACTTTGTATGTGAGGGAACACAAGTAGAAGTTATGTTGTTTGAAATCCAGAATGAATGGTTAGTTCTCTTTTATATTACATGCTGCATATTTTTTTATACTTTTGTCTTTGAAGAATAAGTTTTCCAATTACAAATCTCTGTAGAATTTGCAATAGAGAATTATTTTTGTGATTTCAGGGATATTTTGATTTCAGCTGAACAATTTCACCTGTAAGAAGTACAATTTACTAAACCAAGCAATATTTTACTGGGGTTTTGCCACTTTAAAATCTACAGAATTACTTGTATCTTAGTACACTTAACCTGAACGAACCTATTTTGACTGGACTTTGCCCAAATATGGGAATGACTGCTTATAGTCTATAAATAAACACCAGGGGCAATCAAGAATGGATAATCCTGAAATACAGGCAACATATGTATTATTTCCTTGCCAATATAATTTCATGTTTATTCAGTGATTGATTGATTGTTGTTTAGCACCAAGTGAACAGTATTCATGATGTGAACAAGTTTACAAACAATCATTCAACTGATGGATGTTTTTGTTGCTATAAGTAAAAGGAGCTATAGCAGGTCGTGTAGGAAAACTTTTCCATCCACAATGCAACAGACCATCAACAGCCACTTCTAAAAAGGTCATGGGGAGTTATAATAATAATGATAAATTCTTTATTTATAGAGGGTTACACAGTTAGTTAATAACTACCGGTAATCTTCCCTGAGGCCCTCATTGACATATTTAAACATACATTGTAAAGTGCACTATATAAAAGTTACACACAAGAAGCAATACATTGTAATAAGTATACACAAAAAGATTTAATAAACATTTAAAGGTAATTTAAGGTACATAATCATTTAAAATAAGACTTTTAACTTTTGTTTTAAATGCATTATGGGAAGAAGCATGCCGTATTGAAAACAGAAGTTCATTCCATAGCTTTGGTCCAGAGTATGGAAAAGTTTTCTTGAAAAGTTCAGTTTTTGCCTTTGGGATTTGTAATTTTTCACTTGCAACATTTCGGAGAGAGTAAGGATTTCTATCAGAGAAGTATTGAATTTTATTTTTTTAAATATACAGGTGCTTCTTTCTTTATACATTTTGAAACAAGAAGATATTTATGATATTTGATTCTTTGTTCAATACTCATCCATCCCAGTTGTTTAAATAGAGATTCAGATGGTGCAATAGGATCTTGATCTAATATCAATCTTGCTGTTCTTTTTTGTAATTTAAGAATGCGATTTAGTCCCTCATTTGAACAATTTACCCAAACAACACAGCAATAATCAATTAAAGGCAAAATATAACCTGAATAAAAAAGTTGCCTTTTTTTCAAGATTTAAATATTTCTTAATTTTTGAAAGAAGGTAGATTTTTGATGATATTTTAGAACAGATTTGATCAATTTGGTTTTTAGCTCACCTGACCCAAAGGGTCATGTGAGCTTTTGTCATCACTTTGCGTCCGTCGTCGTCGTCGTCCGCGTCTGTAAACTTTTCATACTTTCTTCTTCTTCTTTGAAATCAATGAACTGATTTGGACCAAATTTGGCAGAAATGTTCATTAGGATGTCCTCTACTAAATTTGTTATTTTGGTGCAGATCGGAAATCCAACATGGCCGCTAGGGCCAATAATGTGTTCTGATTGGTTGAAACTTTGAAAATTTTCTTGTCAGAAACTACTCAGCCGATGGAATTGTAACATTATAGAAATGATGACTGGATGGTCCTCTACTAAATTTGTTATTTTTGTGCCGATCGCATATCCAAGATGGCCGCCATGACTCGACTTAGTTTTAACATAGAACCCTATGGGAAAAATGTTTAAANATTTTTTCCTCTGAAAGCAGTAAGTCAATTTAAAGCAAACATGACATGAATGGTCCTTAGGTGGTCAACTTTCAAAATAATGTCATGTGACCCCGACCTCCATCCAAGATGGCCACCATCAGCAAGTATAGTTTTAACATAGGACCCTATGGAAAAAATGTTTAAAAATTGTTTCCTCTGAAACCAGTAAGTCAATTTAAAGCAAACGTGGCATGAATGGTCCTTAGGTGGTCAACTTTCAAAATAATGTCCTCCATCCAAGATGGCCGCCATCAGCAAACATAGTTTTAACATAGGACGCTATGGGAAAAATGTTTAAATTTGTTTTCCTCTGAAACCAGTTAGCTAATTTAAAGCAAACATGGCGTGAATGGTGTTTAAATGGTCAACTTTCAAAATTATATCCAGTGACCCAGACCTCCATCCAAGATGGCCGCCATCAGCAGACCATTGGACTGTATGGGAATTTCATTGAAAAACCTTTTTGTGAGAAACTACTCAACAAATTGAATATTTTGCATTATATGAATGTTACTTGGATGGTTCTACACCTGATCTATTATTTTGGTGCAGATTGGAAATTCAAGGTGACCTCCATTGACGGATGAAGTTTAACATACCGGTAGGTCCTTTACCAGAATTGTAATTTTGGTGCTGATCGGTAATTAAACATGGCTGCCAAGGTTAGATAATGTTTTCTGATTCGTCAATCTTTACACCTGATCTATTATTTTGGTGCAGATTGGAAATTCAAGGTGACCTCCATTGACGGATGAAGTTTAACATACCGGTAGGTCCTTTACCAGAATTGTAATTTTGGTGCTGATCCGTAATTAAACATGGCTGCCAAGGTTAGATAATGTTTTCTGATTCGTCAATCTTTAAAAATCTTCTGGTCAGAAACTACTGATTCAATTGAATTTGTTTTCTGGTGTGAATGATCTATGGATGGTCCTCTACCTAAATTGTAAATTTGGTTCCGATTGGAAATTCAAGATGGCCGCCATAGACGAACAAAGTTTAACATAGAAGCCTACAAGACCCAATGGGAATTTGTACTGAGTTGTTCTTCTCAGAAAGTACCAAGCCAGTTGACTTGATTTGTTCTATGCTGCTCCTATCTGCAAACAGAAAGACTTGAATAATATGCTTGTTGATAACCTTCTTCAAGAATTAAAACTTAAGCAGTCTAATATACTTACCATGGGAGATTATAATTTTGACTTTAGGTTTTCAGAATTTATGGAGCACACATTCAATAGTAAGTGTGTCTTAAGTCGCAAGAAAATATGAATCTTTGTTAGACTTCACGTTCCTAAGGATTTACCCTGCCAATTATTACCAGGTGAGCGATGACAGGCTCTCCAGAGTCTCTAGTTCTAATTTAGATTTGAGTCGATTTTGATACCAATTAATTTTTCACAAGCTGAATGTTGTAATTGTTCAAAATTAATAGTCAAAGATAGTTTTTCATTTTGAAATGCAAGTTTTTGCTTTGTTCCAAATATCATACATTTAGTTTTATTACAATTTATAAACATATTATTATCCTTGCACCATAAATGAATTCTATTCAAATCTTCTTGGACTTTAGTTTGTATATCTGAAATATTTTTCCCACAAATGTGTATTGTAAAATCATCACCATACTTATTAGTGTTGCAGTTTGAAATACTTAAAGGCAGATCATTTATATATAAAATAAACAATAATGGTCCAAGTATTGAGCCTTGAGGTACTCCATATTTTACTGGTCATTTATCAGAAAGAGCATTTCCAATATGTACTTGTTGTGTTCTCTTTCTCATATAAGAATTAAATAGAGCTAAAACTTTTTTTTATTGAATCCATATATTTCAAGCTTTTTTGCCATGATATCATGGTCAACAACATCAAAGGCTTTTTTTTTCTTTAGATGTAAGAGTATAACTACATTGACATTTCCATTATTCATTTCCTCTATCCATTTATCTATGATGTTGACTTTAAACAGTTTGACAGGAATTATTTTATCTAAAACCAGATTGGGCATCATGTAGAAGATTGTATTTTGTCAAGTACTGATACATATATCTTGAGATATGTTTTTCAATTACTTTGGACTTCAAAATGGGACACTTTTGCATTTTTTAATATGTTTGGATAAACACTGCTGTCTATTATTCTGTTGAATATATAAGTTAAGGATGACACAATAAATGGGGCACTGACTTTCGGAATCTTAGGTCCAATGTTGTCAGCTCCATGATGTCGAGATTTAAAAGATCCTGTAGTAATTCATTCATCTTCACTGGGGGTATATCAAATTGTGTATTTTGAGATATTTTATCATTAACAAAGTTATAAAGTTTACTAAAGTTGTGGAAGTTAACATATTTTCACTTCTAAGATTTTCAATACAAGAAGTAAAAAAACTTGTTAAAGGTATTTGCTATATCTATTGATTTATCAACTTTTAGATCATTTTCTGATACTACGAGTAGGGTGGAATTCCTCTTACTCAAGGAATTCATTTAAGTCATGTGACTCAGTTTTGTATTTAATTGTTGATTCACAGCAGATTGGAAAAGGGATAAAATATAGATAAAAGAAGAAATTGTAATCTTTAACTTGGTTATGCAGATTTTGCATTTATTTTTAGGATGAGATTATGTTCAAATTTAACAGACTTTGAATTGGAGAGAGCAAAGAAGTTACTGAAAACAAATATGTTACTTCAGTTAGATGGATCTACCCCTATTTGTGAAGACGTAGGCAGGTTTGTATGGAAGAATTTATAATTGTATTATATAAATACCAATACAGTAATCCTGTTCTTATAAGGCCACACCATCTGTAATGTAAATTGGCCTTATGGGTGGGCTGGTCTCTCATGAGGATGACAATTTGCTATTATTTTTCTATCTGGGTTCATCTGAAATGAGATGGGTGGCCTTTGGTGGGAGGAACCATATAAGAGGGGAACTAGTGTATTTGATTTCCCCTCCCCCCAAAGTTTCTATTTAGAATTTCAATTCCAATAATTAGAATTGGTTAGTTTTAGAATGGAAACTCCAATTTTGATTGGATAATTGGAGTAATGGGTGAGTTATTAAACACAAATTTGCCACATTTTCATATATTTTCTACTATAAATCGCATACAGGTTCTTTTGTATATTTAAGGTGGTACCATACACTTCAGGTAAAATTTGATCTGCTCGTTTAATTTTCTTAATTTTTTGGCAGTGTGTTTGAATATATCCATTGTAATAAATATCAAAATTTTAACAAATTCCAATCAACAGACTCAGAGCTATAAATTCACTAGCCACATAGCAGCTTTTCTCTGCAGTTTTGATCACCGAGATGCTTGAAATCTGCATACAAACATTATATGATCAAAACGTTCGACTGATTTTAAAGAGTTATCTCCCTGTAGAGTATGGTACCCCCCCTTAAGTGCTATATATTGTATTTCAATAGAAACTTCTGATTTGATATTGACATCAAGCAGTATTTGTTTAATATCATACTTTATTTAATACATATAAAACCTTGATAATAACATCATAATCCTGCAAATTTTCATTGATATTTGTTGACAGGCAAATGTTATGTTATGGAAGAAGAATTCCATTCCATGAATTAGAAGCCAGAATAGATGTAAGTAAATGATAAACAAGTTACTTTGATCTACAGGGTTCACACTAATTTAAAATTAGAAGGAGAAGAGGTAAGTTCAGTGATCCAGACTTGATCAGTGGCACACATCAAAGGGAACAATGTCCAATTTTCTGATAAATTTAATTACCAATACAGATATGTTCATTGAATAGATATCACAATGTCAAGTAATGTAAATATAGAATCAGTCTTGTATAGAGATCATAGAAATCAGAAGTGTCCTCGTGCATTTCAACGAATATTATAAAATATGAGTACTTAGATTTTGCATAACAGATAAAAAAGAAAACAATCAAAAGTTAGTTGGTTAAAAGGTAATAATTGCATCTAATTTCGATATCAACATTTTTATTTGTTATGGAACAAATGCATTAAAAGTTTCTTTGAACCGATATGGATTTTAAGAAAATCGCCATCAAAATACATAATGAATCAAACAGATTTCAATAACACAATTTTGACATTTTCATACATGTACATGGCACATGGTAAAAATACTCTGGTGACATAGGCAGATTACTCAAAAATACAAGGTGATTTGTACTTCATTTTTGATCAACGAGAAAGTGAAGTCAAGATTCACAAGCATACTTCACCTGAATCGCCAGGAAGTGTGAGCCCTGATCTATGGAATTTATTAATATTTAGTATATTTCTATCCTCTTATTCGTTTATTGGTTACACAAATATTTTGAAACAATTCTGTAGAAAATCTCTGAAATTGCTGTGTCATTTGAACCAAAGTTTTGCAAGAATGATAAATAGAAGTTCAATATTATAGGTTGATCAGACATACAGGAATGTTTATTAAATATGGTTTTGATTGTTATATTATCCATTTGAAATCAATGAGCAACTGAGCAATATTTGTTTAAGTCCTGCCATTGACTTAAAACAGAAATAGATTATAATAACCAAATCTTTTTGATTAACATTTAATCTTGTTTTTACAGGCTGTAAGCACAAAAGTTTTGAAGAAAGTGTGTATGAAATATATTTATGACAAATGTCCAGCTGTTGCTGCTGTAGGTGAGTAACCATAGAAACTAAAATTACAGATTTCTCACAACAGACTTAGTTGGTATGCTATCTATAATGACCTAGGTGATGTGTGATATATTGACCAATGGAATTCTGGGTAATTAAAGCCAATAAGAATGACTAAAACAAAAGAAAAAGAGATCAATGACAGTTATATATACATTGTACTATATAAACACTTTAAAAATGATTCAATTTGATTTGTTTTCCATTAACTTGTACATTTCACTATCTTAACACATGTACATGGTAATACACATTGTGATTGGATCTTCTTGTATGAAGAAACATCCAATCAAATACATTTTTTCTAGCCTGTTTGCCAGGGGTTCATGGTCAAGTAGACATTGTCTATCATTTCTTACATATTATTATCAGAGTTTGTCCTGTGTGTCGTGTAGAATTGTTAACACATCTCCATGTGCTTAAGGTGTATTCTCATATTTTATAAAGTTGTGGTCGTATTGTTCGTGATAGAGTGTGTAATGTTTACACTCCTTCAACTTGCAATTTTAAGATGTTATTTTCTAAAACATACAATGTAAATACAGCCCATCCAATGAGTCAGTCCACTTCAGACTATATTAAACTGTCTTTCTTACTATTTACCTGATGGGAGCCCTGTCCTTGTATTCTTTGTCTGTATTTGTAGCCTCGTAATGTGATGTCAGGCATAATGATGACAGTATTTGTAGGATATTTTTACATTTCCTTATACATATTTTTCAATATAAATGTAAAGAACAAATTGATCAAATTAAAGTAACATCTTTTTCTATATAATTTTTCCACCACTGTTCAATTTTTTTTTCAGGTCCCGTTGAAGGTTTACCTGATTACAGTAGAATTCGATCATCTATGTACTGGATACGTTTGTAACATAAATACGTAGAATCATAAACTTTATGAAGGAACAATGTCAGTGTTATGTTGAACTAAAAATTTTATTTATCTGTCATTAAGAAATAGTATCAACATGTGATGTGAATTTGTTATAAAAATGATTTTAAATGTTAAATATTATTGGTTTTAATTTCTAGGAAAGCTAGGTGTAATATTTCTGTTTCTGGTCAGGTATAAAGCTATTTCTGTTTCTGGTCAGGTATAAAACTATTTCTGTGTCTGGCCAAGTAGAAATCTTTTTTTGGTCAGGTATAAAACTATTTCTGTTTCTGGCCAGGTATAAAACTATTTCTGTTTCTGGCCAGGTATAAAACTATTTCTGTATCTAGTCAGGTATAAAACTATTTCTGTTTCTAGTCAGGTATAAAACTATTTCTGTTTCTGGCCAGGTATAAAACTATTTCTGTTTCTGGCCAGGTATAAAACTATTTCTGTGTCTGGTCAGGTATAAAACTATTTCTGTTTCTGGTCAGGTATAAAACTATTTCTGTTTCTGGTCAGATATAAAACTATTTCTGTTTCTGGCCAGGTAGAAATTTATTTTTGGTCAGGTATAAAGCTATTTCTGGTTCTGGTCAGGTATAAAACTATTTCTGGTTCTGGTCAGGTATAAAACTATTTCTGTGTCTGGTCAAGTAGAAATCTATTTTTGGTCAGGTATAAAACTATTTCTGTTTCTGGCTAGGTATAAAACTATTTCTGTTTCTGGCCAGGTATAAAACTATTTCTGTTTCTGGTCAGGTATAAAACTATTTCTGTGTCTGGTCAGGTATAAAACTATTTCTGTGTCTGGTCAAGTAGAAATCTATTTCTGGTCAGGTATAAAACTATTTCTGTTTCTGGTCAGATATAAAACTATTTCTGTTTCTGTTCAGGTATAAAACTATTTCTGTTTCTGGTCAGGTATAAAACTATTTCTGTTTCTGGTCAGATATAAAACTATTTCTGTTTCTGGTCAGGTATAAAACTATTTCTGTTTCTGATCAGGTATAAAACTATTTCTGTTTCTGGTCAGATATAAAACTATTTCTGTTTCTGGCCAGGTAGAAATTTATTTTTGGTCAGGTATAAAGCTATTTCTGGTTCTGGTCAGGTATAAAACTATTTCTGTTTCTGGCTAGGTATAAAACTATTTCTGTTTCTGGTCAGGTATAAAACTATTTCTGTGTCTGGTCAGGTATAAAACTATTTCTGTTTCTGGTCAGGTATAAAGCTATTTCTGTTTCTGGTCAGGTATAAAGCTGTTTCTGGTCAGGTATAAAGCTATTTCTGTTTCTGGTCAGGTATAAAGCTATTTCTGTTTCTGTTCAGGTATAAAGCTATTTCTGTTTCTAGCCAGGTAGAAATCTATTTTTGGTCAGGTATAAAGCTATATCTGTGTCTTGTCAGGTATATGTTTCTGGTCAGGTATAAAGCTATTTCTGTTTCTGGTCAGGTATAAAACTATTTCTGTTTCTAGCCAGGTAGAAATCTATTTTTCGTCAGGTATAAAGCTATTTCAGATTCTGACCAGGTAGTTTTGGACAATTTTATTGTCTCGCCAGAAATGAAAGTCGCTGAATGTGTGCATTGATTTTACTGGTGACTGCATGGTTTCGTCAGTTTCTCCATTGCCATACAACCTAGGTTCACCATATATGTCCAAACATTGTTGATGTAGGGTACATTCCATATTTATCCATGTCACATGAACTTTTTCAGTTTCATGGTATATTTACATCATACATGGTATTTCATCAATTTTAGATTTTGACTTTTTGCAGTCATTGTTAGCCCTATTTGGTTTACATAATGTTGTTCTGCTTTCAAATGTATTAAACAGTTTGCGACAATTTTACGACATTAGCACTACATGTATTTACAAGATATCAGTTGTAGAAAATCATTTGGTTACAAAAAACTAGATATATACTACTTTACATATGAAGGGCAATATTATTCTATTGCAGTATGTGCAGGCTTGTGTAAATTTATGCATCTATATGGTACAATATTTCAGTTTTATCTTTTGGGGAAATGGTGAACCATGAATACTGACCTTCTATAGATCACTAACAAACTTTATCACATAAAGTTGTTGACATGAACAGGAGTCAAATTCGGAAAACCTAGGTAGTAATAATCGATTTACTCTCCAATAATCGTCGGACAGGTTTACTCTCCACTCGTCACTCGTTGCCCAACTAGTAGAGAAATCTTTGTTTCATGGAAAAAAGCCTGTTAATAGTCACTATTCAAAATAATTTGTTTGATATTGTAATCTACTTTCTATACAGAAAAATGGCAGTTCCCATAATTTTCAAGGAATTATTTTTCTTAATTTAGATACATTTTAAAAGCTGTGATTTGTTAATAGCTATCAGGACAGTCATTGGGACTTATCAAAGTCTTTTAAAACGATCATGTGACTATGAGTATTCTCTGCCAGTTGACCCACTGGTGATGAGTGGAGAGTAATCAAAGCATGATCAACTGTGGGTTACCAATGAGGTAGTAATGTACTTGTAAAGAGTGGAGAGTAATCAATGAATGATCAACTGTGGGTTACCAATGAGGTAGTAATGTACTTGTAAAGAGTGGAGAGTAATTGAAGCATGATCAACTGTGGGTTACCAATGAGGTAGTAATGTACTTGTAAAGAGTGGAGAGTAATTGAAGCATGATCAACTGTGGGTTACCAATGAGGCAGTAATGTACTTGTAAAGAGTGGAGAGTAATTGAAGCATGATCAACTGTGGGTTACCAATGAGGTAGTAATGTACTTGTGGAGAGTAATTGAAGCATGATCAACTGTGGGTTACCAATGAGGTAGTAATGTACTTGTAAAGAGTGGAGAGTAATTGAAGCATGATCAACTGTGGGTTACAGATGATGTAGTAATGTACTTGTAAAGAGTGGAGAGTAATCAAAGCATGATCAACTGTGGGTTACCAATGAGGTAGTAATGTACTTGTAAAGAGAGGAGAGTAATCGAAGCATGATCAACTGTGGGTTACCAATGAGGTAGTAATGTACTGATAGAGTGGAGAGTAATTGAAGCATGATCAGCTGTGGGTTACCAATGAGGTAGTAATGTACTTGTAAAGAAAGGAGAGTAATCAAAGCATGATCAACTGTGGGTTACCAATGAGGTAGTAATGTACTTGTAAAGAGTGGAGAGTAATTGAAGCATGATCAACTGTGGGTTACAGAAGAGGTAGTAATGTACTTGTAAAGAGTGGAGAGTAATCGAAGTATGATCAACTGTAGGTTACCAATGAGGTACATTGTAGTAATGTACTTGTAAAGAGTGGAGAGTAATCAAAGCATGATCAACTGTGGGTTACCAATGAGGTAGTAATGTACTTGTAAAGATTGGAGAGTAATCGAAGCATGATCAACTGTGGGTTACCAATGAGGTAGTAATGTACTTGTAAAGAGTGGAGAGTAATTGAAGCATGATCAACTGTGGGTTACCAATGAGGTAGTAATGTACTTGTAAAGAGGAGAGTAATTGAAGCATGATCAACTGTGGGTTACCAATGAGGCAGTAATGTACTTGTAAAGAGTAGAGTAATAGAAGCATGATCAACTGGGTTACCAATGAGGTAGTAATGTACTTGTAAAGAGTGGAGAGTAATCAAAGCATGATCAACTGTGGGTTACCAATGAGG
>MJUT01057221.1:465664-479693 GCA_002080005.1 Gigantidas platifrons
AAGCATGATCAACTGTGGGTTACCAATGAGGTAGTAATGTACTTGTAAAGAGTGGAGAGTAATCAAAGCATGATCAACTGTGGGTTACCAATGAGGTAGCAATGTACTTGTAAAGAGTGGAGAGTAATTGAAGCATGATCAACTGTCGGTTACAGATGAGGTAGTAATGTACTTGTAAAGGACAATATGAATACATTCCAAGTTTGTTTGTTTTATGATGTTTAATGCTACTTTCAACAATACTTCAGTTATATAGTGGTGGTCAGTTTTATTGGTGGAGGAAACCGGAGGACCCAGAGAAAACCACCGACCTGTCGCAGGTCACTGACAAACTTTATCACATAATGTTGTACATCTCACCCTGATCGAGATTTGAACTCGCATCAGTGGTGATAGGCACCATATGATCACAGTCACAACGACCCCTCATTCCAATTGTACATGTGACCAGCATATGCATTGCAAGATTTATGTATCTCGCTTTACACCACTTTTTTTACGTCATAATGTGAAAACATTGCAAAAACAAGCCATTTTCATTAAAGCATTTCACAACATTTTCTGATCACTGCAAACCATAAACTGCTGTGTAAATAAAAAAAAAAGTCAACAAGTATAAACTTGACAAAAAACGAATTTGTAAATATGTGGTAAAGAGCTCCTACTTATACCGATACACTTCAAATTTAAGTTGATTCTATGTTCAAATAAAGCTGCTTTGACCCATTAAAAAAATTGCTATTTTTAATACATTGGCCTCTGGGAGGGAGTTCAGACCTATCAACATTTTTTAATGATTATTTGCTTAAATTAGCCTCATTTCCGTAATTGACAAAAGTATAAACTTGAATTCTGTCCCGCCAGTTAAAATTCGAGCAGATTTTGGCTTCAAATAAAGCTGCTTTGGCCCATTTAAGAATTTTCTATTTTTAGAAATGGTGGCCATCATGGATGGAATTGATATCTATCAGATACAAATTTAGAATGAGACCATCCCAGTCAATTCTGGTTTAATTTGGTTCAATGGTGTCGGAGAAGATTTAAATGTTAAAGTTTATGACATACAACGGATAGATGGCAAAATTTCAAAAGAAGACAAGTTATTGCAACAGAAACAATCATGTCTACATGTGCATGACGACAGACCCATAATATAACAAGGGCAACGCAAAGCGTGGCGTATCCCCTCGCCTAACAATTTGACCCGATGACCTATGACCTTGAAAATCAATAGGATTCCAGATTCTCTTAAGGACTAAATATGTACCAAGTTTGGTCAAAATACATTGAAGGATGTTGATTCTAGAGTTGAAAATTTCACGGCATAAATTGTCGATTTGATGGTGTTATTTTCACAGAACCAATTGCACGGTTAAAACAGCATGAGATATTTTTAGAATTTTAGCCGATTACCGCTTTTGTCATCTTGTCAATAATGCGGCAATACACATCTGTGTATAGATAAACGTGATTACATTAGAATGGAGATAACTGTATTGTATTTGACAATTTCACGGCATCAATTGTCGATTTAATGGTCGCAAATATCTGTTTACTGGCTCCAGTAACGCGTCGCCAGTAAACTCAATTTGCGACCATCAAATCTCCAATCGATGTTGTGAATTTGTCAAATACAATCTCCTAAATGAAATGATGATGAAATCTACTTTGTACTAAACCAACACGCTTAGTTGGATTTTTATAGTGCTAGCTCACTGAAACAAAAGTTTGCGGATAGACATGTAGCCCCACTCGGACACATTATCTTTATTCCGAGTCAACCATGCTTTGCTCTTTCTCCTTAATGCTGCTTGCTTAGCAGAGAAGCAAGAAATGCTAATTTTATAGTCTGCTTTGATTCGACCAGGGCTCAAACCAACATTCTACCACACTTGAGGTGAGCACTCTTAACCATTACACCACCGATGAGGTTTACTCTACATATAATGTAGAAAGCTATCCTGGTACCTGATTTATGTGGAGAGAAAGGTAGGAAACTTATAATAGAACTTGGACGGGAAAACAGGACATATCTGAAATCCATTGGAACAAGTCCTGTTGCTGCTCATTTTAGTAAAAAAAAACACAATATAGGTACATTGTCAGTGAAAATAAAATTTATTAGCACTCGCTGTGAAACATGCCAGTCACTTTCTTTCCCGATTTCTGAAGCTCTTACAAATAATTTTCATATTTTTCTGACAATAGTCATATATTGTATATGTATTACTTTATTACCATATGTAAGTAAAGTGCTGTATGATAGTTCTTTTTATAGGTGAAAAATAACTCGAACACGCTCCCTAATTAATTCTTTATTAGTATTCTACAAAAACTTTATCATCTGTGTACTAAGTTAGAGTAAGTGAATAAAATAGTTTATAAATGATTAAAATTAAAAAATACACAGTAGATATATATAGAACTCTTCATGAATGTCGACACGGTCATGAATATATATTTGTTTTGCTAGTTGTTGAATTTTATTCTATTTAGTTAGAAAACATAATTAATTTAATGTAACAAAGTGTATCAAATATTTCGAAATCTGGACAATTACTTTTAAAGAACATCATCATCTCAATTACAATTTCTGAATTTGTGCTCTCGCAGAATCTTATTCAACAATTGTCCAAATAAAAGTGGCTAATTCTACAATGGTATTCTAATGAAGAGTACATATAATCTTTATAGTGGCTATGATATAAAAGGTATTCCACTTATACATGATCAATTTACAAAAATTGTACTGTTACAATCAACTGTATTTGAGCATTTCATGTCGGATAATTTGACCAAAAAATTATGCTACAAAGAATATACAAAATCTACCCAAGTTTTTTGCTACAAAGAATATACAAAATCTACCCAAGTTTTTATTATTAATTTACATGAATAAAAATTACCAGGCACATACTGTGTTAAAAAAACCATAAAAAATATAAACATTTCGTTCTACTTGTGAGATTCCACGTTTCATTGAGAATTTATACCTGTATAAAACTACTTGTTATTAAACTATCCTATAAGTACCTAAAAAAAATATATAAAAAATTGACATATGCATATCAAAAGCCTAATCCCTAAAGAAGTGATGACAAAGCAACAAAGCTACCACGTATTGGTAAAACATTGTTAACAAAAAACAACTAATATCAAATAATTCAAAATTACCTGAAAAAAGTTATTTTTACTTGTAAAAAAAAATCTTTACTTGTATTCATAATCTTCTAATTTACATTCACATTAATAATTTATATCAATAGGTTGTTTTTTTTCGTGAAAATAAAATTAAATATAGGTATAGTTGAAGATTTGTCAATATGTTAATTGAACACTGCTGTACATAATGATGATATAAGTAATATATTATGTCTGTGTTACAGATCTAAACAGCCGTCATTTCTAGAAGCAGCAATAATAATACCATGGGTATATACATTGCATTAAATGAGAGGTGGAATTTAGTGATTGGGACTCTCTCAATCCCATACATGTACTTTTTGTAACATTCTGTTTTTTTAAACTTTTTTTCCAAAAAATGTGTACATTGTTTTTGACATATTGTCTGACTTCACAAGGTGGAAAAACCATGACTTGTTAATAATGTCAAAAACAATATAATCTAATTGATGTGTACTCTTATTGTACAGGTAAAAAATCTTATTGTACAGGTAGAAATCTTATTTTACATGGTAGAAATCAAGTCTCACAAACATAGTCCATCAAAAAATCATTAAATAGAAAAAAAAAAAAGAGTACAAATCCAAATTTACAGGTACATGGTCTTGAAATATAAGGAATGTATATATTATGTCGTTGCATGCAATCTCAGCTATAAAAAATATTGCTTTTACAATTCTAAAAAAACAAATTCTACTTAATACAGCCTCACCAAAAAAAAAAATCCAAAAAATCTATTTACATAGACTGGGTAAAGAAATGACTTAGTTATACAGAGTCTGATACAACAAATATACAAAATCACTGAAGTTTGTTATTCTTGGGAGGTCAAACTCAACATTTATACCAATTCTAAAATTCAATTATTGTTAAATTATACCACTTTAATCTCAATTTGTCTTAACAAGAAATTAACTTTGAACAATTTTAATTAAATTTTTTCACCAACAAAGGATGATCAAATTTTGCACCATTTACAGGTTATCTGCCCATAGACAGTAATAATCTTTCAGTCACAAAACTTTCAACTAGGCATTTCATATTTGTACTCCAAGTTCATCCAATCAGAACACTATATATTGGATACAGTGCTCTCAATAGGAGTACAAGTACAAATATCACACTCAAATGTTTTGTGACTATAAAACCAGAACGACTTCATTCAGATATACTGGTGGCTCTAAAATACATGACAAATAAAAGATAATTAAGATGAGAAAAAGAATTTCTAATGGAAAATACTAACATAACTAACAATAAATCATTTAAAAACATTAAATAGAATAACCAAGAACAAATATTGCTGAAATTTGAAAAATGATGCATAAAAACTTAATATGAACAATAAAATGGTGATTAAAATGTATCAGATTGTTTTTTTGTTTAAGTATAAATTGTCTGGATCAAGCTTTGCTGACTTTCTAGTTTAGAGTAACATACAAATATGACAAGTTCTGATTCTTATGATCTGTAAGATTCACAATCTTGTATAACACATACATTTTTGTTCTTGAAGTCTCAACACTTCCCAGAATTCTAAATGTTCAGTGTAATTCCAAAACTTGATCCAAAACAAATTGTAGGTTATGCCAAAGAGACAAGAAAATTTTTGTTTTGTAACAATTTTTACCTATAACTTTTGACAGTATGTGTGTGGCATGTATTTTTCATCAAAAGATACAAAAATATGAATGTTTACAACTGAGGTTTAAATTTAACTAAATTAATTAGTTGATCATCAATCTTTCCTGACAACAACAACAGGGCATCTAGCATGTTGTACAACGTAGTCGCTAACACTACCCAAAAATGTACGGCGAATCTTGCCCAATCCTCTTGTACCACAGATAACAAGGTTGGCTTTGTGGACATCAACAGCCTCAATAATGGCTTCTCCTGGTTTTTTACCTGTCAGAACAAAGGCTTCACCCTTAATCTGGAAGAAAATAAGTAAATTATTCTTATTACATCATTTAAATTCCTTTTTACACAAAACAAAATCCACTGATGTTGTTTTTTCATTCAACACTTGTATAAATAGATAATGGTTCCCACAAACAAGACTTTCAGCCAAGTGATAAATACATGTACAATTAATGTCATTTTTGCTTCGAAAGTTAACATACACTTACTATGATGTTATTGACATTGTCATACAAGATCAAGTATAGGAGCAGCTATTATCACAAGGCTCCATTAAGATACACTTACTATGATGTTATTGACATTGTCATACAAGATCAAGTATAGGAGCAGCTATTATCACAAGGCTCCATTAAGTATTGCAAGTCTATATCATTTCCTTCAATTAAAATGGTCAATGCAGTCATTATAGATATCACATTGGCACCAAAGATAAAACTTGCTTTACGTTAATCCAATGAACATTCATGCCATGACTGGTTTTAATTTCAGAAAATAATTTATTCCACAGGGTTATGATAAATTATGTCATGCCTTAATTGGAAGCCATCTTGGAATTCAAACAGGAACCAAAACACAAATTTTGTACCTGACCAATCAAAAACATTTGTGTGCAGTTTGGGATAAATCAGTTTTGTTATTTCTAATAATAATATTTTTTGCGGTTTCTGATAGGGATTCAATGTAAATCACATGTCTTACATTGGCATCAATCTTGTATTTCTGATCGCTACAAACTCAAATTTGTCATTTGGTAGAGATCCATCGAAGAGCGAAATAAGGTCAGTCTATGTTTTAATTTAAACTTATTACCCCAGTAATTGTTGCAGTGGTTTCAGGAATAAGAAGAACTTTTGAAACATTTTGTTCCATATGATCATGCAGTGGATGCCATCTTGTATGTCTGATCTGCCGCCACAAAACAGAAACTTTGTACATGACCAAAGTGTAATTTGTAGTAGTGTTTGTCATAAATTTTTTTGATCAACCATCTGAGTTTTAATTTTATTTTCAGATTTTATTATAGAAATGAAATGTCAGGCCACATAAACCGAGGAACTCACTCATGATAAGTTTATCCTTACCTTGCCTCTAAGTCTGTCAACAAATTTACTTTTCAATTGATCAACCTTGTCTTGTTGAGCCTTCATTTTCTGTGTCATTTGTTGAATACTTTTCTCATCAAAACTCATACCTTAACATGAAAATTATCTTAATTAATTTAAACCTACTCATGCACAATTCTGCTATATCATGTATTCTTTCCTCTATCACTGCCAAGACTTTTACCGGACTGGACTATATATGAGTAACACGACAGGTGTCTTATAAGAAGCAGGAACTGCTTACCCTTTGCCTGAGTTCACACATGGGTGTTTTGGTAGGGTCTATGTTGCTCATCTTTTTAGCTTTTTCTGTTGTCCTACTATGTATCTTTATGTTCTGAGTTCAGTGTTGTGGTGTGACTGATGTCTGCTACAGTTTCTGCATAAAAACAATGATCGGTTCGTCTTTACCTCCAATTGTTTGTAGGAGGGCTCATGTCTTATTTATATTATTTGTGTTTGTTTGCGTATTGTGGTGACCAACACAAGTATTGTGTTGTGTTTTTGTTTTGTTTTTCTTTGTCATGTGTAACCTATGTTGCCCGTTTCTCTGGATTGTCCCTTCAATATTCTCTAACATTTATTTGTTTTGTAATAAGACCACCATGCACAGTTGTGCTAGTTCACTGAAAAATTTACAGGAAGACACATTCCTCCACTTGGACACATTATCTTGAATTCTAGTCAACCAGTCTTAGTGGAATAGTAGCAAATACCAATTTTATAGTCTTTACTTCGACCCGATCATGGATCAAACTCACAATCTCTCATATTAACCGAGGCAGTCGATAAAATTGAAATATTGGTGGAAATGGTGTTTAACATCACTGATTCTATCTGAACTTTTAGTAATTACGGGTACAATAGAAAAATCTTTGAAAATCTTTGTACATGTATAAAGATTTACCTGAGGTCTATAGCTATGGAATAATAAAACTTACCAACAGAAAAGTCAATATGAAATTCTGCACAGTGAACAACTTTAACAACATCTGAGTCCCGTGCCATATTGGCCAGATACCCTAAAAGTAAAAATATTAACACTGAGTTATCTTATACAATGTATATAAATTCTGCACAGTGAACAACTTTAACAACATCTGAGTCCTGTGCCATATTGGCCAGGTACCCTAAAAGTAAAAAAAAATAACACTCATCATATTAAGTTTTAGGGCTGTCATGGTTGTGACTATGGTAGTTGGATTATTACTACCTATGCAATGAATGCCTATCACCACTAACGTTGTGAGTTCAAATCCCGCTCAGGCAAGGTGTACACGATACAGCATTATGTGATTAAGTTTGTCAGTGACTGGTGGCAGATCTGTGGTTTTCTCTGACTGCTCTGGATTCCTCCACCAATAAAACTAACTGCCACGATATAACTGAAATATTGTTGAAAGCGGCGTTAAACACCATACCACCTCCTCCCCCATATTAAGTTAACGGTGATGGTCAATGGGTAATTTTTCCTATTTTACTCCCTCAGGCCAGAAAGGCTTTATTTTATAGTGAAACTAATTTAATAACAAAAAATTTACCCAGTGTATTTGATTTTAGATCTACAAATTAAACATGATTCTAGTGCATACAACATATTGAATAGTACATTATGTACAATTAAACTAGTCTGATGTAGCCTTCTAAGGAAACATACCTATAGGGTCACATATGGCAGGTGGTCGCTACTTACAGGTTTAATTAAATACAGTAACATGAATGCATTATTAAGGAAATAAAAATAGGTCACACAATACAAGTTATTGCTTAATAAAGATGGTCACTAAAGCAGGTTTGACTGTAACTTAATAAAGATGGTCACTAAAGCAGGTTTGACTAACTTAATAAAGTTGGTCACTAAAGCAGGTTTGACTGTAACTTAATAAAGATGGTCACTAAAGCAGGTTTGACTGTAACTTAATAAAGATGGTCACTAAAGCAGGTTTGACCGTAACTTAATAGAGGTGGTCACTAAAGCAGGTTTGACTGTAACTTAATAAAGATGGTCACTAAAACAGGTTTGACTGTAACTTAATAAAGATGGTCACTAAAGCAGGTTTGACTGTAACTTAATAAAGATGGTCAGTAAAGCAGGTTTGACTGTAACTTAATAAAGATGGTCACTAAAGCAGGTTTGACTGTAACTCTACTGTTGAATCGAGAGGTATATTGATTTTAACTTTGCAATCAGTCCACTAAAAAGTACAATTTATAAGATCAAATCATATTTAGCACACTATTAATATAAAATGCCAGATATAACTGGACATGTAGTCCAGGGCTCACCAAACCAGGCAACTTGGGCGACAGAGTCGCCTTCACGGCTCTGAAGTCGTTCCAACTCGGCCCAAAAGCGAAATTTCAGTCACCCTGTTATTTTGAGACGTCGCCTATAAATTTTCAATAATCATACTTTTTCTTCAATATTCACGTAAAAGAAGCTCCCATGTTCCTGAAATATGACCCATACAGGGCTTGATGTTCAATATTTTATTCCAAACTTGTTAATTGCATCCTTTTAAAGATCGTTGTGCAGCACACATTCGTTTTGTGAAAGGTAGGGGAACATGCGGTAGGGAAAGAAACGTTAAAATCGGGATCGATTTTCGGAAGTCTCCCATATTTTCCATCACTTCGCCCTTAAGTCAACTGCGAGAGAAGTCAAGTCGCCCTGTTTTTACTATGTGTGGTGAGCCCTGCTAGTCTAGTCCAGTAAATACATACATTTGTATATTTAACTTGAGTCAAGTACATTTATCAAAGTTTTGTTCAAAATATTTCTTTTCTACGACAAAATATTTTCAATCTTCTGACAAAAGTCATTTCTGCACTATAAAAACCACTGTCTGATCAAATGTTTACTCAACAGGAGAAACAACAGTTTACATGGAAGTTTTGTTTTTTTAGATTTCTACATGCCTATTTGAGTTGGTTAAGGCCTCTTTTTTGTAACTTTGTTGCATTTCATGTTATTCAGAAATTAAATCTTTCGTTGCCATTTTTTCTGATATGTCATGCATTATAAAGGGGAGTAACTGAATATTTGGTTCCAATATTAGACTGAATGATAACAGATCTATAGACTTTTGATAAAAGAACATGTGGATTAGTTATAGTGCTTGATTTGATAAATCTGATAGAAAATGAGAGGAAAAAAATAATTGCGTTTTATCATCTTTAACATGTTTTTGTCAACTGAAAATAACTGTCTAGATATTTCTAATTTTACATGAGTAGTACAAGCTATAATTCTTTCTACAGATGTCAAGTCAATAACAGAGAGGACATCATAACATTTTCCTCAATGACAACTAGGTCACCTTGTCAGTTTTATACCTGTAGCAGTACAACTACCTGTAGATATAACAATCCTATCTCATTTATTGGTCATTTTGTAGTTTGTTAAATTACAAAATGTACATGTGAATTACCACATCTACCTGATTTTGTCAGAAAGCCTTCAAATCTTATTTATCAACTTTCTAATTCAGAATGTTGGTTATCATGTATAATAGATATCCTCCTACACTTTATTATATATATATATATATAAGTAACTAGTTTATAGGTCATTCACCTTCTTTTTTAAAGGTAAAGGTAATTATTTTTTTCCCTACAACAATGGTTTTAATGAGGTTTTTTGGTTGATCTATTACCTATCACAGAAAAACATGCAAACTCTTAACATAGTGATGTTTTCAAAAACTTATGAAATATTGTCCATGAAATACCTTTGGCCAAGTACAATTAACACACAACATATTTTATTAAAATTTTATTGCTTGATTGAATTATTAGGGTCAGTTGATTTATCCAGTATTTCAATCTACAATGAAGCCAAAACCAATGAATTTTACAATATTTCAACCTCCAATATATCTTGTATAGCATAAAATGGTTCTGTCTCATATAGTATCCAAGATTATTCAACTTTCACTATATATAAGATATGGTACTCAATATTTGGTCCCATGGATTTTTCACAGGCCGTACTTTAATATACCCATAAATCAGTAAATGGCATTTTATGCAAAAATTGTACATACAATGTATATAACAGGAAATATCTCCCTCGGAGGAGAAAATAAAAATATCCCTAATTTATTTCAATATAACTTTGTTTTCATACAAAAACATAAAAATCCAACATCGGCAAATTAAGATAAAATGTTGAAAATAAGAACAAAAGTTAAGGCCATACAAAGTTAATTTCTTGGTTCTCAGGCCCGCCCGCATGTGGAAATTCGTCGCCGCATTGCCGATTTTTTTGCAAAAATAGTAAAAAAAAAAATTTAAATGCGGTAGCGCTGTCCGTACGGAAAAAACAATCGCATCCGTTTTTCTCTTACATCGCGTGGTCGGTAAAACGCTTTAAAACGCATCATGCTTAAATGAGATTTAAAGCATCGTTATGACAATGTATAAATAAAAAACGTGTTTCCGTTTGACATTTAGACAAAATGTCAATCGTTTCTGTGCAAATTCGGCACAAATGTTTGCCAGTTTTACCAGGAAACATAATAGGGGGCTTCTCCGAAGCTTGTACCTTATTGGAATTGTTTACGGAGATAAAAAATGGTACGTTGGGACCAGCGGATTGGACGTTTCCATAAAAATTAACCACTTGTGATGGCTGCCACCATCGGAAGAAATAAAATTGAAATTTTCAATAAAGTAATGAAAAGATTTATACATTGCCATATTTTTCACAAAAGAAAAGAAGAAGAAAAAATGCCTCCCTCATCACTTTTTACAGCAGTAAAAGGATAAAAAAAAATGCCGCCCTCCCTCATCAATTTTGACAAAAAAGGGCCTGAGAACCAAGTAATTAACTTTGCATGGCCTAAGTACACACATATGTACTTAGCCAAAAATGGACAAGGTGAATAGGAGAACAAGAAAAATGTTATTTTCCAGCGTAATTTTATAGAACCTGTAACCGTGGAAACTAGAGAATCCTAAGAACACTACGGAACTGCCATAAATCACTAACAATCTTAATATCGTATCAAGTACACCTTGACCAGATTCATAACTTACGATCTAAAATTTCATTTTCCTCATGTATAGTTGTACATCAGTAAAAATTGCAAGTGTTTTAACAATATGAACGATTCAACATCTTGGTGTCATCATGTACAGTTGTACACAGAGTATTACAGCTTAACTTACATGCTTTATAAAAATATAATTGATTCAATCTAAGAAGTGGTTACTGTTGACTATACATTAGATTTGTCAATCTATTATTTATTACTCAGGTAAAGAGAAGAGGAAGGAGATATCCTGAATAACTTTAATCAAATAGTGAAAAATATTGTCTACCAGTAATGTGTGTAACAAAGATAACTACTACATTGTAATATTCATGTTTCATTAATTACTAGTGCAAAATGTACAATAACTTAGTAAAATATTTTTGTTAAATACTAGAATCTATTGTGTGCCATCACATACATATTTTCATATTAACAACATTTAATAAAACAAAACATTAAAGTTGCTTAACCATGATCTAGCTGAAAAATTGCTGAGTTGGCATTAAACATCAATAATAATAATAATAATAATAAATTCTTTATTTATAGAGGGTTACACAGTTAGGTAATAACTAATCTTCCCTGAAGCCCTCATTGACATATTTCAACATACATTGTAAAATACACTATACAAAAGTTACACACAAGAAGCAATACATTGTAATAAGTATACACAAAAAGATTTAGTAAATATTTAATGGTAATTTAAGGTACATCATCATTTAAACTGAGACTTTTAACTTTTATTTTAAATGCATTATGAGAGGAAGCTTGCCGTATCAAAAACGGAAGTTCTTTCCATAGCTTTGGTCCAGAGTATATAAAAGTTTTCTTAAAAAGTTCAGTTTTTGCCTTTGGGATTTGTAATTTTTCACTTACAACATTTCGGAGAGAGTAAGGATTTTTATCAGTCAAGTATTGAATTTTATTTTTTAAATATACAGGTGCTTCATTCTTTATACATTTTGAAACAAGAAGATATTTCTGGTATTTGATTCTTTGTTCAATACGCATCCATCCAAGTTGTTTAAACAGAGGTTCAGATGGTGCTATGGGATCTTGATCTAATATCAATCTTGCTGTTCTTTTTTGCAATTTAAGAATGCGATTTAGTCCCTCATTTGAACAATTTCCCCAAACAACACAGCAATAATCAATTAAAGGCAAAATATAACCCAAATAAAAAAGTTGCCTTGATTCAAGATTTAAATACCGGTATTTCTTAATTTTTGAAAGAAGGTAGATTTTTTATCATATTTTAGAACAGATTTGATCAATTTGATTTTTCCAATTTAAATTTGAGTCAATTTTGATTCCAAGTAATTTTTCACAAGAGGAATGTTGTAATTGTTCAGAATGAATTGTCAAAAATAGTTCTTCATTTTGAAATGCAAGTTTTTGCTTTGTTCCAACTGTCATACATTTAGTTTTATTACAATTTATAAACATACATGTATTATTATCCTTGCACCACAATTCAATTCTATTCAAGTCTTCTTGGATTTTAGTTTGTATGTCTGAAATATTTTCCCCAGAAATGTGTATTGTAGAATCATCAGCATACATATCAGTGTTGCAATTTGAGATACTTAAAGGCAGGTCATTTATATATAAAATAAACAATATAGGTTCTAGTATTGAGCCTTGAGGTACTCCATATTTTATTGGACACTTATCAGAAAGAGCATTACCGATTTGTACTTGTTGTGTTCTATCGATCATATAAAAATTAAACAGAGCTAAAGCTTTTTTATTGAATCCATATATTCATNTGTCTATGATGTTGACTAAAGCAGTTTGACAGGAATGATTTGATCTAAAACCAGATTGGGCATCATGTAGAAGATTGTATTTTGCCAAGTACT
Source organism: Gigantidas platifrons (assembly GCA_002080005.1). NCBI lineage: Eukaryota > Metazoa > Mollusca > Bivalvia > Mytilida > Modiolidae > Gigantidas > Gigantidas platifrons. The sequence goes on from MJUT01057221.1 coordinate 478,781, forward strand.
GATTATATGTCTTGAGATATGTTTTTCAATTAGTTTGGATATAACAGGTAGTATGGATATAGGTCTGTAATTTGTAGGGAGAAATTTTTCCCCTGACTTAAAAATTGGAGACACTTTTGCATTTTTTAATATATTGGGATAAATACTGCTGTCTATTATTCTGTTGAAGATATAAGTTAAGGGAGACACAATAAATGGGGCACTGATTTTCAGAATCTTGGGTCCAATGTTGTCAGTTCCAGTTGATTTGTTTATGTCGAGATTTAAAAGATCCTGTAATAATTCATTCATCTTCACTGGGGGTATAGCAAATTGTGTATTTTGAGATATTTTATTATTAACAAAGTTAAGTAGTTTACTAAGATTAGTGGAAGTTGACATATTTTCACTCACTCACTAAAGTTGCTTTATAACTCATTGGGCATATAGAAATCTAAAACAAAATTTCAATAAATCTTGAAGTGGATTATGGTAAATCTTACTTTAAAACTATATATCTAAACAGTGTGACCACACCACAGATGATAATGGATAGTGATACATATGTATGTAGGCCACACAAAAATATAAAGAGTGCCTTGAGACAAGAAAACTGAAACAGGGTTTATGATACTGAAATATTTTTTATCTTTATGTTTATATTATTAAAAAACAAATTTTAAGGCTCTGAACCCGACAAGAAACATTGTATATTTATATTTATATATATGTATAATTGCCTCCAATGACAATAATCAATGTATGCAATTTGTTTGCCCCTATTGTGGGCCCATTGATTGGAATAATAAATATTCTTATTCTTATTCTGTATTATAACTTTATAATAACAACAATGTTAAAACCAATAAAGCCTACACATTTAGACATTTTTAATGTTAAAACCAATAAAGCCTACACATTTAGACATTTTTAA